>JABUQX010085596.1:0-40000 GCA_015478945.1 Trachelipus rathkii
TATTACTAGTTTTCTTCATAGCTATCTTCGTGACTTATCTAATATCAAATAGTATATTTATATAATTAAAAATTTTTTTACACTTATGTCAAAAAATTATATCATCTTAATTCTCTGAATTAAAAATGGGCAATTTAACCTTTTAAAGTCCGTTATTTAGATCTTTAAACAGCTCTTTTTTTGTTTTTTTCTATTTTTTGGGTTCTTCCTTCTGTTTTCTTTTTGTTGTTTTTATTAGCTTTCTCTTTGATTGTATGATAATAATTTCTAACAATCCTATTAGTTTTCTCTTTGTTTTTATTGGGAATAATTCTTACAAGACTATTAGTTTTCTCATTTTTTGCATTGGTATAATAATTTCTAACAAGACTGTTCTTATTATTTGTATTTTCGTTTTTTCTTTTATCTCTTTTGGCTTTTTTTTTTGTTCTTGTTTGTTGGGCTGTGGTGTCTTATTTTTTATTATCTTATGGCAGGCGTTTAACTCTGTTTTGGAGACAGTATTGGCATTTTGGGTGTCTTTGGTTTTTATTTCACTATGTGCGTGATTTGCACAGTTTTGAATTTTTTTTCATTTCTTTACAGAGCTTCATGTCTTTCTTCATCTTCTTTTTTTCTTTTCGTTGGAGTTTACGCACCATCCTCGTTTTAATTGTCCTTGGTCACAGGATATAAATTAGCATTACTGCAATAAATCACGCCTCAATTATATAGTATCAGTAACTGTAAGCCCAGTATTATACTATTTAATGCAACGTTGTTTTTATCGCTTACCATTTTATTCTCGTACTATTTTCTGACTCTCATTTGATATTTTTTAAAACTTTTGTTGGGTGGATGTTAATTATCACTTGTAATAAATCAAATAAATAACATAATTATTTTCTATTTTGTGTTTTCCATTATGTTTCTTCGTTTTACTAAGTTTCTGTTGCTGCATTTGTAATTGATTTGTTCCCTGTAATTGTTGTCGCGTTGGTTGTCATCTTGCTTTTCTATTTACTTTTATTTGGTTGGTCTTGTTGCGTTTCGGTTCCTTATGCTCTTTATATTTAGTGGTTTGGCGGTGCTTATTTTTCTTCTACGTAGCAAAACATTAGGCAGTATATTCAGTTATAACCCAGAGTTGTGATTTTCGATTAGCTTGCGTATATTTTATTATTTATTGTTTACTATAACAAGGAAAAAAATGTAGGTTATTTTCATTTCTATCCATTAATTTAACATCGCTTTATCTAGTTTTGATAGTCCTTAAAAAAATTATTGATTTGTTCCAACTTTATAAATCTAATCTTCGGTTATTTTTATGACTGCCTATTCTAATTTATTGTGTCAGTTTTTGTCTTCCATACCAATTGCTTATTAAGTTTTTTCATCTTGACTATTTTTAAATATTCACTTTTATTTCTTATTATTTATTATTATTTTCAATTCTATTATTATTTTTATTTTTACTTTCTTTGTTATTCTTTGGTATCATTTATTATTATTATTGTGTTCTAAATATGTTATCACTTTACTGGCAAAACTTAATGATAATATTTTTTCTTAGTAACTGTTACTTATTGATTTATTATTATCTTTCATTATTATTATTGATTTTATTATTATTTTCATTTATTAATTAATTTTTTATTTTATGTATTAATTTAATTTATTACTTTATTATTATATTATTATTTATTTTTTATTTATAATTATTATTTTATATTTAATATATTATTTATTATTTATTTATTTTATATATTTAATTTCATTTTCAATTATTATTATTATTATTTATTACTTATTATTTATTGAATTCTATTATTCTTACTTACTCATTCGTTCATAATTTCTTCTTGAGTCCTTACTTGAACGGGAGCGTATTTTTCGACTTTATCTGTTCGTATGTTATTTTGAAAGCATTTTGTTATTTATTATTATTATTGTTTGTATTGTTATTATTAGCTTTGCTGCTTTTTTCTTTTGTTTATTTTTTCTTTGTAGTCTTGGGGTTTATTCATGTGTTAGGAGTGTCTGTTCTAAATCGGAATTAAGATTTACTTTTATCTTGATTTTTTTCATACTATATATAATTATTTATTTAAAGATGATATGTTGTTCATTCTTTTTGTTTTTTTTATCTCTGGTGGCATTATTATACATTTTCATTATAGTGTGAGTGTAGTCTTTTTCTGTAATATTGTTCGCGTTGTTGGTTTGTTATTTTTTTGCGTGTTCGGTTTGCGAGGTATCTTCCAGTTCTGTATGTCCGTCTCTGTTCATTACAGTTTGGATGTCTCTTTTTGTGCTGATCTTATATAGATTTTTCGTGGCTGTATATACGCTGAATTTTATTTTCTATTAATATTTGTTGCCTTCTGGTTTTGCTGTCAAGAATTATGTTTTGCTTCAGCGTTATATTATAACCTGTATAATGTGGTTTTATTAGATAGATTGCATCGTATCAAGTTTAGTCTCCTTATTTTTTCATGTTGCATGGGTGGATTGTGATTTGTTCTTTTTTGCCTTAATGATTTGTGCTAATTGGTCTATTTAATTCCGATGTTTTGGTTTATGTAGTCTCACGGCTCTTTGTATTACTTATATTATTTGTGTAGTAGGTTCTTTTTAGCTTTTGCCGTACTGCTTTTTTGTTTTCTTTTGGTGTTATTTTTTCTCCCTTGCGTTCTTTTGGGGGATTTTTGTCACTGATGGTTGGGGTTTTCGTTAGGCTAGGGGGGGTTGTTCATTTTGCGTTGGGCTTTGCCTCCACTTCGGTGAGGTATTGTATTGTCTATGTTTTTCTGTTTCTTATTTTCTTCTCTTGTCTTCTCTGGTTTGCTTTTTTTTTTTTTTTTGTTATGTTGGTTTTTTTTTTGGATTTTGGCTTTTCCCAACTCCCAGTGGAATTTATCGGATTGTGCTGTTGGCGTGGTTGGTTCGTGGTTGGTGGAGCTGTGTTGATGGGGGGCGGTTTTTCTCTCGTTCCTTTTTCTGTGTTGGAGTCGTGCTTGCTTTGATTAGGTGAGATGGTATGGGTGTTTGTTTTTTTTGCTCAATTTTTTTGTGTGGGTTTGTGGGGTTTATTTCTGAGGTCGGGTTTATGCGGGTGTTTCGGTTTTTTGTTTTCTGGTTTGTTTTTTGATTTGTTTTTTTTTCTGTTGTGGTTTCTGTTTCGAAGCAAAATTTTTGATTTTCTCTTTCTTTGGAGACTTTGGTTTTTTTTTTCTTTGTGTTCTGCATGAGATTGATTTTTGCTGCCGTGGTTCACTAGTTGTTATGGTTGGGGGGGTGGCGGTGGCGTTTTCGATTTTTTCTGGGTGTGCTTATTGGTGTTCATTTTCCTTTGTTTTTTTTGTTTTACAATAGTATTTTCTTTTTTTTTGTTTTTTATTTGTTGGTTCGTTTTTTCAGTTTTATTTGTGTTTGATATAACTACGTCTTTGTGTTTTTTTATTTTATTTTTTTTACTCCACTCTACTCTACTTTACTTTAATTGCCTCTGTTTTGTTTTTTGGTTTTTGTTTGAGGCTGTCGGTTGTGTGGGCTCTCTTGTTGGTCTGTTTGTCGGGTTTTTTTTTGTTTTGTTTGGGTTTTGTTGCGGTATGGTTTCATTGGGGGCTTGTTGTTTTTGGACAGTGTGAGTGGTTATCATCTGTTAGTTCTTTTTCCTTTCTTGTTTCTTTGGGTGTGATGTTGGTGCTTTATTCTTTTGCTGTACCTCCGGGGTCGTGCGGGGTATCTGTTTCGCGTAACTCTTTCGGTGTTGGGTGCTGTGTCTGTGGAAGTTTTGTGTGGTACTTGGTTGGCCTAGTTGTGCAGGTGCTTCTTCTTTCTGTGGTTTGTGGTTTTTTTTTGTGTTTGCTATTTTTTTTATTTGCTTGCCGTTGTCTATTGGTTTTGGTTTGTGTTATCTGAGGCGTTGATTTTGATATGGTTTGTAGTGCATGGTGGTGTTGTTTTTTTTTTTTTTTTAATATTATCTTCTTTATAACTATTATATATTTTACTATACTTTACTATATCTTATTATTCTATTAATATATATATATCTATATACTATACTTATATAATAAAGCTTATTTTGTCTGGTTTGTTGCGTTTTAGATAGGGTAAAGATCTTCATGGGTTTGCCGATAGATTTGTTAAGTTTGTAAGTGGCTAGAAGGGGTAATGGTATCTTTTATTATATATAATACTATTACTATTTTTATATACTATATTATATATTATACTATCTATATTTATATATTATATATATTATTCTTCTCTATATATACTATCTTCATTATTTTTGGTTAAATAATATTTTTTATTATTGATTTTATTAGTGGCTTAATCAATAAGGATTAGATGGCGACTTGAAATATTTAAAAATAAATGTTTTTTTGTGAATTGCGTACGATTTTATGTCATTTTGAAAGTATTATTTTGTTATACTATTATATATATATTATATATATATATATATATATTTCATATATATACTATATATACCTTCTATTTACTTATATTATAATATTACTATTATACTTACTATATATATATATATATATCTTATAATATACTAATACTATACTTATTCATATATATATATATATACTCTTTAACTAATCTCTATCTCTCCCTTATTACTTATTATATTCTACTATATTATCATTAATATATACTTTATATATATATATATTCTATCTATATCTACCTATATATATCTCTATTATAAGTACCAGTCACACATACAAACATACTCTATGATACATAGGTTTAGAAGAGGCTATGAAGCCGGATCGTCTAGAGAAGTTTTTTAATGTAGATAGTATAAATAACAGTAGTTAGGGATCTGTTTTGGTATGTTTTTTAATACATACTTATTTGATTCTACTCGTGAGGTTAAGAGAGTGGTATTAACATAGAAGGAGGGCTTACCGGTTTAGTGGGAATGGATTAGTTTGATTTTACCACAAATTTGGGCGGTAAAATTGGCTATTAATTTTTTGGTGATTGCTAAACATGTGCATTTCTGTTGGGAAAGATGAATTATTTTAGGAAATTTATTTTTATTAAAATAAAATTTAAATACTCTTATTAATTAGTAATATATTTTACTATATATATATATCTATATATATATAATTACCTCTAAACATATATATCTCATATATTATATTAATATATATATACCTATATATTATATATCTATATACTTGATTATCTATTCTATATATCTATTCTATATCTAATACTGATGGTTGTAGTGGAGTGGAGACATGAAGAGCTGGGAAGGAGAAAAACGAGAGGAGCAGAGAGGGGTTGAGGAGATTGCAGAGGGACTGAAAGATTAGAAGAGTATTATAAAGAGGGTTAAAACGTTTTTGTTTAAGGAAGCGTATTTGTCGTTTGAAGAGTGAATTGGAAGCGAATTGTTGTATAGAGTAGCTGAGATATTTTAAAATTAAGATATATGTTAAAATATTTATTTTAATAGAACATATTTGAATTAAATATAAAATTTATATTTAAGTAAAATTATTTTTTAAAAAAATTAAGGGAAGAAAACTTTGAAAATAGGTTACTTAACATAATTTTTTTAAAATAATATGATTTTAATATTGTGTGAAGAATGAAAAATTTAGAAATAATTTTTTAATTAATTATGAATAAATTTTGTTATGATTGGGGATTAAAAATTATTGGGATAAATTTACGGTGATTATGCAATAGTTAACATGATGGCATATTGGCAAAGTAGGTGATAGAAGATTTATTAAAGAATGGTTATGGACGAAAGGGGATAGAAAGGTAATTTTACCTTTTTTTGCATTTATTTTTAACTTGACCGTTATAATTATGAATAGGTAAATAGAAGAAGGATTTTGGAGAGATCTGGGAGAGAGTTTTGTAGGACAATTGAAGACTTTTAACGAGTTTTGAAGGATTATACCAAAAATATGGAGGTTTTAAATAGCGAGGATGGGTAGGTAAATTGTGAAGAGAAATGGTTTTAGAGTGTTAGGGTTAAGAGTTTAGGTAGAAGAAGAATTGAAATGGAAATGAAAGGGGAAAGAACTTCTCTCTTCACTCCCTCATCCCTCCTCCTCTCTCTCTCTCTTCCTCTCTCTCCCATCCTCCTCTCTCCCTCTCTCTCTCTCCTCTCCTCTCCCTCTCTACATCATTTGTCATCCTTATTCACATACTCTCATCCTCTCCTCTCGTGATGTAAAAAATTCCCTCGTCATCACTCAGTTACCTCACAAGTCTCTCTCCTCTTCTCTCTCTCTCATTCGTCTCTCACTCCTTCTTTCTCTCATCTCTTCTTCGGGTCATCACTCATCTCTACTCCCTCTTCTCTCTCTCTTTCTCTCTCTCTCGTCTCTCGTCTATCTCTTCGGCTGTCACACCGGGAGCGAATCACATCCCCTGCCCCCATGTCGGCCCATTCTTCCGCGCGTGCTCCCCTTTTTTGCTTCCTACCGTCTCCTCTCCCTTCTGTTCCTGCTCCTCTCTCCTCCTCCTCTCGTTCCTTGCCCCTGCCCCGTCTTTTCTTCCTTGGCCATGCGGCCCCTGTTTGTGGTCCTCCCCTTCTTTCGGTCCGTGGCTGTTCCTCCTCTCTGTCACTCCCCTCTTCGCCCCTCTTTCGCCCCGGGCTATCCCTGTCCCGGTTTCCCGTTTGCCGCTGGTCGCCCCTTGCTCCCTCCCTCCGGCCTCCTGCTGGCTGTCTCCCGCTTTCCCCCGCCGCCCCGGCCGGCGCTTGTCCTCGTTGCCTGGCTTGCCGCCGGTTCCTCCCTTCTTCCCCCCTCTTTTTTCTCCTCTCCTCCCTGGTTCGGCTCCGTGCCTGTTCTTCTGGCCTTTCCGGCTCGCGCCACGGTGCCTCTCGGGGGCTGAGTGGCCCCTTCTCCTTCTCTCCCTCTTGCTCCTTTCCTTCCGCTCGCCCTCGTTCCCGGGCTCTCCTCTCCCCGCGCCCCCGCGGCCGCTTTTCCTCCCCCCCGCCCGCGCTCCCCTCCTTGGTTTCTCTCGCTCCTTCCCCTCTTTCTGGCCTCTGCCCCCCCCCTCCTCTCTCCGCCCCTTTGCCTCTCTGCCTTTCCTCTTCTTTCTCTCTCTCTTTTACTTCTGTTTCTCCTCCTCTCCCCCTGCCCCGGCCCCTCCTTCTTCGCCCTCTCCCTCTTTCCCCCCCTTCCCACCACCCTGGATGATTCTGGCTTCCTCTTCCTCCTCCTCCCCCTCCGGTGTCCTATGCCTTTGCCTGTGCTTACCTTTGCCCGGGTGCCTGGCCTCTCCCTCTCTGCCCTTTTCGGCCCGTGGGGGTGGCACCGCTGGCCTCCCCTCCCGCTTTTGCGGGCCGTGTGCGTTCTCTGTTTGCCTCCCCCGCCCTCGTATCCCCTCTCAATCTGTCTCCCTCTTCGCCCTTTCCCCTCCGTGTTGGCGCCGCTCGCCCCTGTCCCCCTTCTTCCGCCCCTGCCGCCCTCCTGCTCCTTCTCCTCTCGCCCTCTCGTCTGGCTCTCCCTGTCTTCTCTCTCTCGCTCTTTGCCCCCCCCTCTCCCTCGCTTCCTTCGCTCCTCTGGCCCCTCCTTACCCTCGCCCGTCCGGCTTTCCTCTCTCGCGGTCTCCTGGCGCTCTCCTTCCTCTCTCCCCGCTTTTTTTTCGCTCTTGCGGCCCTCTTGGGGCGCCTTCCGTGGTTTGGCGCTTTGCCTCCCCCGTTCCTTTGCCCCGCGTCTGGCCTGCGTCCCATGCTCTCCCCGCTCCCTCCCCTCCTTTGGGTTTCCCTCCTTCTCTTTGTTGTCCTCGTATCGCTTTTTCTTTTCCCTCCCCTCGCTCCCTCTCGGCTTTGTTGTTGCTGGGGGCGCCTTCTTCTTTTCTGTCCCTCGTGGTGTTTCCTCCGGTTCTGTCTTCATCTCCTCCGTTCCTTCCTCCTTCCCTTCCTGCTGGAAACCCCCTCCCCCTCTCCCTCTCCTCCCTCCTCTGCCGCTGACTCCCCCTCTCCCTTCCTTCTTCCCCTCCTTCCTTCTTCTCCCTCTTTTCCCCTTTCTCGCCTTTCCTCTTGTCCTTACCCTCTTTCAGTATCAGCAGCGACAAGTGGTGGACCTTTTCTGGCTGGGTCCTCTCTGATAATTCCACCTTCCCTTCTTTCCCCCCCCCCCCTCTGCCCCCCCTCCCTTTCTACTTTCTTTTCGCCCGTTCTCTTGTTTCTCTCCTGCTGCCCCTCTCCCCCTCCTTGGCCTTCCCCTCCCCATCCTGTTCTTGGCCCCACTCCCCTCCCCCCCGTTGCGCTCCGGCGGCCTCCCCCGACCCTGCCCGTTCTGTTTCGAATGCCCGCCTTTTTCTTTCTCCTCTTCCCCCCTTTTCTGCCGTCCTGGCCTCCTTCTGGGGGGGGGGCTCTTGGTTTCCCCCCCGGCTTTTCGCCCCCCGGTCCCGCCGTCCCGGCCCCCTACGGCTTTCCCACTGTTCTGTCCTTTCCCGTTCCCTTGCCCCTCTCTCTTTGTGGGCGGCGCTTTGGCGCCGTTTCTCTCTCTCCCTCGGTCCTGCCGTGGCCGAGTGCTTGGGGCCCTTAACCTTCTCCCTCGCCGTCCCCCCACCTCCTGCCGCCTCCTCGCCCCCGGGGTGCTGTATCTGCACTAGTTTTTGTGTTGCCACTTGGTCACCTCCCGGCTCGTTTCGTTCTGACTGTTCCTTCTTCCCCCCTCTTTCTGTTGCACTTTCTTCCCTCTTCTGTCTTTCCTGCTGCCTTTTCCACTCCTCCCTTTACACGCCTGTACTCTGTGCTCCTCTGCGCTCGAGGGTGCCCTTTTGCGCGTTCTACCCCCCTTCCTTGCCCTCGTTCTCTGCCCGTGAGTGTGGTGCCGCTGTCCCCCACCTTCCTTGGTGGGCCGCTCGTTGGCCCCTGCCCTGCCCTCTCTCCCCCCCTCCCCAACCACTCCTTATACTCCTTATAATTATCTCGTGTTGTATCTGTTTCTCCCCGTTCCCGTCTCCCTGCCCTCTGTCGCCCCCCCCATTTTGCCCCTTTCCCTTCCCTTCCCCCCTTGGGCTTCCGTCCTTTTTCTCTCTCTCTCTACCTCTCCCTCCCTCTCTCCCCCCCGTCCCCTCCTCCGCCTTGCCCCTCCTTCTCTCTTCGCCTCTCCTGTCCCCTCAATCCCCAGCCCCGCCCCCCCCCTTTCCCCCCGCCCCCCCCCATCATCGCCGCTTCCTTTCCTCTTTGTTTCCGTCCCCCGCGCGCCCTCCCCTTGCCCTTCTCCTTACCCCTCTCTCCTTCCTCCCTCTTTCCTCCTTCTCACCCCTTTCTTCCTCTGCCATTCATTCTTAATTCTTCACTCACTTTCCCCCCTTCCCTTCCTCCCTCGCCGCCGCTTTTGGCGCTCCTGCCCTTCTCCGCGGCCCTGCCTTTCGCTTCCTGGTGCCCCGCTCCGTGGGTCGTGGGCCGCCCCCTCCCCCGTCCCTTCGTCCGCGTTCTCCGCCACTGCCGGCCATCCGCTCTGGGCCCTTTTTTCTCCTCCCCCCCCTCGGGCTTCTCGGGCTCGGGCTGTCTGTCCCGCTGTCTCTGCCCGCGGGGTGTGGCACTCGTCTGTTGTTCTATGTGGCTCACCGTTGGTGTCTCTCCCCTCCCCCTGTCTTGGCGGCTGCGTGGTTGCTCCGCCCGCCGCACGACCGGCCACCCTCGGGCCCTGGCCTGTCCTCCCTCCCCTCCGCCCCACCTGTCTCTATCTCTATCTCTCTATCTTCTCTCTCTATCTCTCTCTTCTCTCTTCTTCTCTCTATAATCTCTCTACTATAGTATATATATTATCTATATTAATTATATATATACTATATGTTATATATATATATATAATGAGTTTTAATATCCAAATCTTAATTGTTCAATTAATCTGCAAAAATTAACGATGACGATTGAAAAAAATATGCTAATTTTGCCAATGACGATTTATCGTCCCCATCACTACAGTCAACCCAAACTTACAAATTACAGACAACAGCAGGTTCAAATACTCTATTGGAAAGAAAACAAAAAATTTATCTTTTAATAAATATAATTAACAACTCATTTTAGAATGCAGAAGTCGAAATAGATATAAGGATTTAATTAATTAATATTATTCCCATAATTTATCAAAACTGAAAAATCTCGGCATTTAAAAAAAAATGGCTCTGACCAAAAGATTTGAATTTTTGCTTTCAATTTAAAAACGGTAATACCAAACTTGTTACTATAGAAAATCACAATGGAACTAGAACTACAATTCAAACAAACTGAATCTGAACGCATAGAATGTTCCCGAATGTGGTAACATCTCCTGCGTTCTTAGCGACATCTGGTGAGCATTTTTATCAAAATTATTTTACACAATATGTTTATACACAATAGTATTATTGTTAGTATGGTATTTCAAACTTTTTAGTAGCTCATTTATCAATATAATAACTTTCCTATTTTAATATATACAAATTCTTAATACTACATATAAATTGTAATATATACCCTATATTATAATAATATATATATATATATATATATATATATATTATATATATATATATATTATATATATATTATATATAATATATATAATATAATATAATGGTGTAATATATAATTTGCTCATTCCAGATTAAAATCACCAGATGTCAGAAAAGTTTTTCAATTGACCACCTTTAATGTTGATAAAACATTGAGAATAGATTGATATACATCTCTAAGGAATATTTGCAAAATGTTAGATATGAATTATAATTGCAAATAAGTGTGGATGCAAGAGCCCCCAAAGTACACTGGGGTAGTTTATTGGAAAAAATTAATAAAAAAAAATCTCAACTTTAATGGTCAACAATTCCAAAGATATTGCAGGTAAGGCGCTGAAATTGTGCAGCCCTAGTTAATTTTGCCATTAAGTTGAATAATTATAGTTTTACGGATTCCAGAATGAAAATAAGAGGTACAGGGTAGGCAAGAGGGATTGTCGTGAATGTCATGAAAAATAAAAATAAATCCATTTTTAATCATATAATAATAATAATATGCATGGTTTAGCATTATTTCTATTTTTGGGCACAATTGGCCATATATATTTGAAGGTTTGGATAAACTGTTTTTTAAGTCCAGAACCCTATGCAAGCTAGTAGTTTGCTTAGGATGCCTGTCCATCCAAAAGTTGACACATTATATTTTATTTCTATTTCTAGGCTATTTTTTTTTGCACTCTGAATGTGAAAGGCAAAGATTTCAGAATGTGGGTTTTCCTTCTGATTCGTTTTCTTAAAAAAACATACATCAATTAAAATAAGGCTCATTTTCTTTTATTGTCCAAATAAAAATATTTTCAATTTGGTACCTCTCAGGAAAGGGGATTTTGAGGAGATTATTATATAATAGTTGTGAGAAAACCGTAAATTTTATTAATCAAAGAATAAAATTAAAGTTATAATTATCAATATGGAATTTTCTTGCTAACCCAAATGCTGGTTATCTTTTTGCTAATTCTGCACCCTTCTAATAAGGCCCTGTCCATGAGAAAAACCTTAACATAATCAGGAAATCATTTCTATAGAAATGCAATCTTTTAAATATTTGAAGATGAAATTGCAAAGGGAAAGGTAAAAAACCTCTGAAAATTATAGAAAGTAAGCTGGTAACCTTTGTTCATCATTATTCCAATAATTATTTTTTCATTCATTTTCCTCCAGAATGTTTTCAAGATATTTAGTATATATCATTTTAGATATTGCATGTAGGTATCTTATATATAATATATATTTATATATTATAAATATATATAATAATATATAAATATATATATATATATAATATATTATATATATTAATATATATATACTTATAATATATATATATAAAATTATTATAATATATATAGGCTATTTATTTAATGGTGGTGTTTGACTTCCAGGAGCAAAATCAAATCGATATTCAATGTATCGTTTATTTTTAATAATTTTAGGGTAAATACAAAATATACAGTTAAAGTTTTTGGGTAACTAACCTAAACCATAAAACCAACCTAACCTTAGAACCTAACCCTATACTTCAACCTACTAACCAAACTTAAACCCCTAAATAAACCTAATCTAAATAATTATAACTGGAGTCAACCACTTATAAATGTGTCCATAATATATATATATATATATATATATATTATTATATATAATAATGAATATATTATAATATATAATATATATATTATTTATATATTATATATATTATATATATATAATATATTATAATATATATATATCTAAGGGGGAACAAAAAAATAAGGAAGTGTTCTAAATTATTTTATGGAGGAATAAGTTTAATGAGTGCTGTAGGTAAAATATATGGAACGAATTTTAAATAGAAAAAGTTAAAAAAGCATTTACAAACGAAATCAGATTGAAGGAGGTACAGCTTATGAATGTAGGTATGGTTGAGGATTGAGGATAATGTGAATCAGGTATTTACCTTACCTTGAAGAATGCCTGGCAGGCAGAGAAGTTCTCAGAAAGAAGAAAGACGTTTTTGATGCTTTCTTGATTTGAAAAGGGCATATGAAAGAGTGCAAAGAGGTGGATTATAAGAGAATTTATGGAAAAAGTTATGGAAATATGGTTTGCTATTAAAAGGCGATTAAAGCATTTTACACAAACAGTAGAGGGTGTGTTAGGATTAACAAGGAAGGAAAGGGGAGTGGTTTTAAAAAATAAAAATAGGTAGTGTAGAAAATATTTCTGTTGTCTCCCATGGTTGTTTTAATATCTTTTTGGAATAGCTCCTAATGATATGGATAGATTTGGGAAAGGAACTGATATGAATGTTGTGAATCATAGTAATTGGCAAAAAAATGTCTGACTAAATGGCCGGCGAATCTTCGATTTTCTGCATTTGAGGAAAAACTGGCATGATTTCGGTGCTCAGCTACACGATGTGGATATCACGTGTGCCAAGGGAAAAGGATAAAAATATTAATTTCAGCTGAAAGTAAAGTGATAAAAAATTAAGTGCAAACCCCAAAGGGAGACTTTTTCCCTCAATCTGCTGTGTTGGATATGCATATTTATTTTAAATCTTCTAAGTAAGCTTCTTTATATTCAAAGGTAGTTTTAAGGAAAAGACATTCCTTACTTGTACTGGGCTGAACATTGAGGAGTTTGGGGTTTGCCAATTAAACCAAAAGATTACTTTTTTAACTATACCCTGTACTTTCTGCTTTCTGTAACTAGCACATTCTCCTTCACTGACCTTACTAAATTTCAAAGGGGAGACACCAACAGCAGTTAGGCTTTGTATTTACAGCTAAGTAAAACTTCCAAAAGATACTTTCATCTTCAATCCTTGGGGTGGTGATGATTCTTGTTGTCTATTGAGCAATTCTAATCTGCACTTTGTGCACAATTTTTTACCTGGCTTTATGTCTTTGTCTTTTTTTTGTCACTTTGTACAAAGTGTCTGCTGTATTGATATCAATTGCTCTAAGAGATTTTGTTTTATGATTATTTTTTTTCTGGTAAGGATTGCAGCAAGATTTATGTAAAAATAATGCTTCGTGATGCAAACAGATAATATGGTGTTTCATTGAATTTATGCCATTTCATCTCCTTACTAGCTCCTGATTTTCATGTGAAATAGTGTAAATATGTTTTAATTTAGTTCTTCTAACTGTTACATGAGTTACCAGATATATTAGCTGTTCCAATAGCGCATGATTTTAATCTTTCATTTTCCTTTTTAGTTAATATCATTTGAGCAAAATAGCTTTAAATATGAATTAATGTTATTATTTATTTTGTACTTAAATTTTTTGATCTAGCAAATTAAAATCACTTTGTGCTTATCTGAAATAAAGAAATAAAAATATTTTAATTATCGAAATAGGCTTTGTTATATCAATATTGAAACTAATACTAATGGATGTTACTAGTAAATACTTTTATTTACTGAATTTGTAAATTAAACCTTCATGTAATTGTGACTTTATATTGGATAATAAATTTAATGTCACACTCAATTGCTAATCTACTCAAAATCTCCTTATCTTGAGAGGTACCAAACTGAAAAAAATGTTTTTAGGACAATGAAAGCATGCTCTTTCGAATGGTGTTTGTTAGAAAAAGGTTGAAAGCATGCTCTTTCGAATGGTGTTAGAAAAAGACCATGAAAATAAAATGTTGACTTTGGATGACAGCATCTAAGCAACTAACATAGCTTGCATGGTTTTGGACATAAAAACAGTTTTCCCACATCAAATAATGTTAGTATGGCAAAATAGAATGCTGATAAACAACCGAGTACAATTTTATTAATGATTGAATATGTGACTTTATATTTTCATGACAAGTATTTTCGCAAACTTTGGGCCCACCCTGTTCCTCTTATTTTCTTTTGGACATCCTTCAAACTATAATTTTTCAACTTAATGCCACAATTTACCTAGGGATGCATAATTTTAGCACTTTACCTGCATAATCTTTAAAATTGATTTTTAACGGTTATTTCAGCATTTTGAAAAATATAAGGTGTTTCATTGAATGTAGTTTGAGAAGCTTTCAATATGAACTTTATTATATTGTTTTAGCTAAACTTAATCTGAACAGATTAACATTTAATGAAATTCTCTGCAATATTATGTACATACTACTATAGATATCCCACAATATTGCATTAGATTGTAAAACATAGTATTTTAATAAATAATTATAACTTCTAAAATTCTTTTTTTCTTAAAATTTTCCACATTACAAATTCTTAACAATCTTATTGACGAGATATTTTTTGATCCATAATACGAGACTCGCCTGATTAAGTACGAGTACAAAACCGAAAAATTATCAAATTTAAGCGTTCATTATATTCAACATTTGAAAGAAATAATGTGTTTCATGAAATGCTTTTTCAAAAAGCAGAAAACAGAGTTTATTAAAATATAGAGTATATTTAAAAAGGATGAAAATTTCAATCTATCTTGCTTATTCCAGATCGTCGAAAGATCCTAAAGGTGAAGAAAACAGTTTAATAAAAATATTAAAACTGATCTAAGAACATCGTTTCAATATATTTTACATTACGAATTATATTTACAAAGTACGATTTTCCTAAATCTCAACATTTGAAAAATTATTTGTAAATCTTATAAATTGAGTTTTTAACGAGGTATTTACAGCATTTGAAATAATGTGTCATTGAAATGCAATTTTCAAAAAGCTAGAAAAGTGAAGTTTAATTTGTTATTGTCTTAAATTAACGTTTTTTGATGAAATTTCAATATTGTGTATTTAATATACCAAATATTTCTCTAGTTGTAACCTGTTTTAATAGAAAATTTTAACTTTCAAAAATTACGCTGTTTCTTAAATTTTTCACATTACTAATTTAGAAGACTCTATAAAAGTACGATTTTTCCCTAAATATCAACATTTGATAATGATTTTGGTTAGGCTTTAAAATTGTAATGAAGTATAGTTTAAAGGTATGATAGCATTAGAAAAAAATATAATGTGTTATGCAATTGAAATGCAATTTCAAAAAAAGCAGAAAAGAGATTTTATTAATAGATTTTATAATGTCTTAAATACGTATTTATTTATAATGAAATTTCATATTATGTTTTTAAATATAGCCAAATTATTCTGATAAGTGTGGAAACCTGTTTTAATAAAAAATTTTAACTATCTAAAATACGACTCTCTTCTTAAATAGTCACATTAACAAATTAGACTCTTTAAAAAGTCCACGATTTTCCCCTAATCTCTCTACATTGAAGACAAACGATCATCTTCACGGTAAATCTTAAATTGAAGTTTTTAACGGTGTTTTCCACAATTTGAAAAAAAATGATATTTCATGGAATGTAGTCAATAGTATCAGGACGTCCGGACCGCTTACCTCGATGAGTTTAGAATGTGCCATAAATAGACGTATTTTTAATGAACATAATTCATAATATTTTTTTATTAATTAATCTAATATTTCATTAGTTTTGAAACCTGTTTTAATAAAAAATATTTTAACTTTCATACATACGCTTTTTGGTCTTAATATATTCATCATTAACAATTTAGACTCTATAAGTAACAGATTATTCATAAATTTTCAACATTTGAAGAACCAAGTGCTAAATTCATTAAAATTGAGTTTTTACGGGATTTTTCAGGCATTTTGAAAAAAATATCATGAGTGTTATCATTGAATATCAATATATCACAAAAAAGAAAAGTGCCAGAAATTATAAATTAGAGTCATTTACGTGTCATAAAAAAATTAGACGCTCTTTTAATGAATTTCCAGTATTCATGTTTTAATATATACCCAAATGTTGATTAGTTAGTGAAAAATCTGTTTTCACAAGTAAAAAAAAATTTCAAACTTACAACAATAGATTACAACATACTTATATCTTAAATTTATCACATTACAATTTTAGAACTCTTAAAGTACGATTTTTCTAATATTAACATTTGAAATTATTTCCTTAAATCTTAACTAGAGGTCGATTAACGTATTGATTCAGCATTTGAAACAAATCTAACAATGTGTTCCTTGAAATTGCAAATTTCAAAAGAAAGCCCAGAAAAACAAGGTTAGTTATAATAGTGCTATTAGGTGTCTTAAATTGACGTTTTTTAATGAAATTTCATATACTATATGTTTTAGTAAATAGCCAAATATTCCATGTAGTTGTGAAGACTGTTTTAATTGAAAAAATTTAGGACTCTAAAATCTCACAGCTAGATTGCGCTCTAAATATCACATTACAATTCAAATAGACGTCTCCTTAAAAGGTTCAGGGCGGGGGATCCTCTTCCTACAAATAAATTCACAACCACCTCTGCAAATAATTTGAGTAAATCTTAAACACTCTGGATACATTTATACCGGTTATTCTCTCAGCATTTAAAAAAAACTACATGAATGATATTCAGTGACAGATGCAAATTACACAACAGCGAAAGCCATATTATATTCGTAGTTTACGTGTCATATACAATTGCACGTTTCTCTCAATGAAATATATTCCTTTTTCGTTCTTACTCACAAATATTTCCTGTAGGTATCGTGGACAGACCAAAAAACCAACGGCAAGCAAAAACCTCTCGGCCTCTTAATTACTAAGAAATGTAACTTCTCAAAAATTATGCCGCTCTTCTCTCTTAAGATGTCTCCTTATGCGATTAGTTCTTAAAAAGCTACGATTTTTCCCTCTCTCCATTATGGAAATTATTGGATAAAAATATATAAAATTGCAAGTTTTTAACCGAGGCTAATTTTCAGGCAGGTTGAAAAAACCACATCACATGTAACTTTACACGTTAGAAACTGCGACGAGCATTTAACACAAAACGCCTGTTAAATAGTGAACTCTATATAGTTAGACTGTTCCTAAAAATTGACACGTTTAATTAAATCTGAAATGCTTCAATATTTGTTTTAGATCAACACCTCCTCAAAGTATTAATAATCTACGCACTGTTTGAAACCTAAAAAACCCCCAACCAGGCGGCATGATCATTCTAAGTCAAAAAAAAAGTTAACCTTCTAAAATTACGGCTTTTTCTTAAATTTTCAATTACAAATTCTAGAACTCTTAAAGTACGATTTTCCCTAAATCAATTGAAATTATTTGGTTAATCTTCAAATTGAGTTTTTACCGGTTTATTCAGCTATTTTGAAAAAAAAATAATGGTGTGTCATGAAAGCATTTCAAAAAGCAGAACCAAAGAATTTATTAATTGTTTTAGGTGTCTTAAACTTGACGATTTGTTTAATTGAAATTTCCAATATTTGTATATTTAGACAACTAAATAATTCATTAGGTTGTGAAAACCCTGGTATAGTCTGTTAAAATAAAAAAATTTATACTTCTAAAAATTACGCTTGCTTTTTTGTTAAATTTTTGTATTTTTCCCAAAGCAATTAAAACCGCAAACAACAGCAATTTGAGGGGCGAACCTTAGACGTTCCTTGTAAAAACAGTTACATTACTTATTAACGGGGATTTTTTTCTTAAACAAAAAAAAAAAACCAAAATCTCTCTACCACAAAGCACTTTAAATATTTGGGAATCCTACATATAGATATTTAACGGTATATTTCAACACATTTGACAAAAATAATGTTGGTTTCCAATGAAATGCGATTTCTCTAATAAGCAGGGGAAAAGTGCCAATACTTAATTCAATAGTTTTAGTGTTTCTTAATATTACGTTGTTTAATGAACGATATTCAGTCATTTGTTTCTACATCTACCCCACATGATTCTCATTAGTGTGAAACCTGTTTTAAAGAAAAATTTTAGTTTAACTTCTGAAATTACGATTTTTCTTAAATTTTATCAATTACAAATTTAAAGCTGTAAAGGGTACACAGACTTTGTTCATCTAAAATTCAACAATCTTGAATTATATGACTATAAAATCGATTAAAATTGAGTTTTTTAATCCAGACGCTAAATTTGTCAAGACCCAATCTCGAAAGATATGTTCCTTGAAAATGACAATGTCAAAACGCAGAAAAGAGACAATTTACTTAATTAGTTTACGTAATAAACGGTGTAAAATAAATGAAGTCATAACAACCCTCATACCATATAAATTCAGAAAATATTCCTTATGTATTATCTTACCGCCAAAATATTTCAGATGAGTTGTCAAACCTGTTCTCTTTAGGTAAAATAAATTTACTTGTTAAACATTCACGGCCTTTTATCTCTTCAAACTACTAGAAGAAAGGATATTGTTTATGACTTCTTATAAAGTTAAGTTGCTTTTTCCTAATAATCAACATTTGAAATTATCTATGGTACAATCTTAAAAACATCTGGGAATTTCGTTAACGCCGTCTAATCTTCAGCATTTGAAACACCGCAAAAATAATGTTTACATTGAACGTCATTATCAAAAGCATAAAAAGAGACATTTTATTAAATTGATTAATTTAGGATGTCTATGTATTATGAAATGCCCTCTATTTTATCGTTCAATTATTATGGAATTACGCATTGCCAAATATTCTAAATTGTTTTTCTTAAGCACTGGTCAAACTATAAAAAATTTAACTTCTAAAAATTTCAAGGTTTTTTTCTTAATTTTTCACATTAACCACTCTAGTAAACTCTTAGAAAAGACGGAGAATTATTTTCATAAATGATTTCAACAGTTGGGAAAATTATTTGGAGTAAATTCTTTAAAAATTGTTATTTAATTCTGATATTTAACATGGGAAAAAAATAAATGATGTATTCGATTGAAAAATAGCTATTTATAAATGCAGAAAAAGTGATTTATTATAGTATTTTTGTGTCATTAATTGACGTTTTTTATAAATGAAATTTCAAATATGACTTAAAAGGTAAATTAAACAAATATTATCTTCTGAGTTTCGTGAAAACACTCTTTATAAAAAAGATTTTAATACGTTCTATATAAATTTAATGATAGAGTATTTTATAGGAAACGTTCTATAATAAGAACTGCTTAAAAGTACGATTTTCAATTAAAAAACACAAATTTCAAATTAGAATTATTGTTAAAATCTTAAATTGAGTTTTACGTTAAATTTTCAGCATTTAAAAAATAATGTGTATTCATTTGAAATGCTATCTATTTCAAAAAGCAGAAAAGTGAAAAAAAATATTTAGTATCAGTCCTTTAAAGGTGTCTGTGAACAAAGTTTTATTTTAATTCAGACAAATTTCAGATATTTGATGGTCGCATAGGCGACATAGCCAATATAATATCTGTCAATATTAGTTATAGGAACCTGTTTTAGGTTAAATAAAAAATTTAACTTCTATAAGTACGCTTTTTTTTCTTAAATTTTACATTACAATTTAGAACTCTTATAAGAGTACGATTTTCCGTAAATTTCAACATTTGAAATGAATTGGTAATCTTAAAATTGAGTTTAACGGTATTTCGACATATTGAAAATATAATAGTGTTTCATTGAAAGGCTAAATTTACAAAAAGCAGAAAAGAAATTTATTATTGTTTTAGGTGTCCTATAAAAATTACGATATATATATAGAATGAACAATTTCGAATATAATGTATTTAAACGTAAGATATTATGTAAACAAATAATATATCATCTAATGTGGAAAAAACCATGATGTTTAATAAAAATTTTAAATCATCATAAAATTAGCGCTTTTGCTTAAAACATTTATTACAATTAACAATTCTCCGAGTGGAACTATATCAAGTACGCATATTATTCCTAAATTTCAACTATTATGAATTAATTTGGGAAACTTAAATTGAGATTATATAGCAACGGTATTTTGCAACGCAGTATGAAAAAACATAATGATGTTTCATGGAAGAGCAATGTTCAAAAAAAGCAGAAAAGAATTTAATTATTGTTTTACGTGTCTTATTTTTAAAAATATAGAACGTTTTTAAATGAAAATTATGCTAGTTTGATTTTTAAACCAAAAACCTATCTAACCAAATAATTTCTATTCAGTTGTTTAAAACCTGTTTTAATCTAAAAAAACATAGTTAAAACATTCCTTCACAGTACGCTTTCCTTACTATTCAAACATTACAAAATTTAGCCGAACTCTTTAAAAGTACGATTTTTCCTAAAACTATATCAAACATATTGAAATTATTCTTAAATCTTATAATGAAGATTTTAAAGCCGGTATTACTCTCAGCATTTTGAATATAAATATGTGTTTCATTTGAAATCTAATATTTCAAAGCAGAAACGAGTTTAAATGTTGTTTAGTGTCTAAAATATGGACAGTTTTTTAATTGATAAATTACTCCAATATTTGTAATATAATAACCCGATATCATACCAAAATTTTCATAGAATTGATATCGAAAAGCCTCGTTTTATAAATACAAAAAATCCTTAGACTTCTAAAAACTTTACGTGCTTTATATATTTTCAAATAAAAATATTACAAACTTTAGAAACTCTTAAAAGTACGATTTTAACGATCAATCTTCACATATTGACAATTAACTTTGCGAACCAAATTATTCATCTATCTAAGAATTGAAGCATTTTGAAAAAAATACATGCTGTCTGATTAGAAATCAGACAAATTATCACAGCAGAAATAGAGAATTAATAATTTGTCTTACAGTGTTCTTAACTCTGACCTCTTCTATGAATTCTACTATTATTGATTACCCTTAAAAAAATTAGATACCCGCCCTCTACAATGACGTGTGATTGATTAGTGCATCATTAAACATGTTAACTTCAAAAATTAAATTATGTGCTTAAATTTTCACCATTACGAATACTCAATAGAACTCTTACAAGTACGATTTTTTCCTAAATCTCAACATTTGAAATTTATTTGGTAATTCCTAAATTGAGTTTTTAACGGTTATTTTTTAAGCATTTGAAAAAAAATGTGTTCCAGACTTTGATGAAATGCAATTTTAAAAAGCTTAATAGTTACTTGATTAGTCCATTTTTTGCTATGTTGAATATTTGGCATAATTTAAATTGAATTTCACAATATAAATAATTTTTACGCGAAATAGTTTTTTTGAATAGTTCCATTGTTAAAACCGTTTTAATAAAAAAAAAAAGATTAAATTTCCTAACAATTACGCTATTGTTCATTGTTTCTCTTACATAATGAATATCATTTCTTTGAAGTACTAATCTTCCATAAATTTCACATTTGCACATTAATGTGAGTGACTCTTTCTACCCATTGAGTTTGTACAGGTATTTTAGCATGTTGAAAAAATAATAGTGTTCATTGGTCAATGCAATTTCAAAGAGCAGAAGAGAGATTTAGGATTAATACTGTTTTGGTTCTTAAACGACGTGTTTTAATGGAAATTCCAAGTATTTGTTTTAGCAGATACCAATACTTCAGACTCCATAGGTAGATGAAACTCTGTCTCTAAATAAAAATTTTACTACTATACATAAACAAAATTACACACGATAACCGCTGTTTATATCATTAAACATTAATACAAAGAAATTAGAGAAACTTACGTAAAAGTTACGACTTCAATAATCATTTCACAATTCTCGAAATTATTTTCGACGTAAATCTTAAATTGGAGTTATTAACCCAACGCAGTAATATTATAACATTCTCAAAAAAATAATGTGGTTTGCAATTGAAGATGCGTATCTCCTCAAATAGAATGAAAAGCAATTCTAATACTACTAAGTTTAGGTAGTCTTAAATTGACAGCTCTTTGACTGCACAAATATTAAATAATTGTTTTTATAATATCTACAAATATATTCGATTTGTTGTGACCCACTCACACTGCTGTTTAATAAAAAAATGTTAACTTCTAAATTACGATTTTCTTAAAATTATATCACTCCTTACAATAGTGGAGAAACCATTAATACAAGGAACAACGAATATTTTTCTAACAATTTCAACATTTGAATTAATTTGGTGTAAACTTATAAATATTGAAATTACTTAAATCGGTATTTTCAGCATCTGAAAAAAATAATGTGTTTCATTGAAAATGCAATTTCAAAAAGCAGAAAAAGACGCAGTATAATAAAATATAATATGTTTTCATAGCGATATGGTGTCTATAAATGAAAATTCACGACTATTGCTGTTTTAAACTCATTATAGCCAAACTATTCATTAGTGTGAAAACCTGTGTTAGTAAAACCCTTTAACTTCCGAAAAATCTAAATGCTTTTTCTTAAATTCATATCACCACTACAAATTTATCGCAACTCTAAAAGCACGCATGTTCTCACTCAAAATCACACGTTTCAACATTTGAAATTATTTGTTAAAGTCTTACAAACATGAAGTCATTAACACCGATATTATTCAGGTTTCGCACAACAAAAATGCTGTCATGAATGCCATTCAAAAAAGACAGAAAAAGAGGAGTCATAAGTTATGTATTTACACTGAGTAACTAGGAAATAAATATTGTTTTAATAGTAATTTTAATATTTTGATATTATTAATACGAACTCATTTCTAATCTAAGTAGGTATTGAGGTGCAAAGCCTGGCTTCTCTCACTAACAAACTCCTCTCTCACAAGATTCATAAAATTACAGCTTTTTTGCATAAATTTCACATACCAAATATCTAGACTAGCTTAAAGTTCGATCTTTTACCCTAAAGCTTTCAACCACTTATGTAACATTATTTGGGTAATCTTAAACATATCGGTTTTTATACGGATATCTGTTCAAGCTTTTGGGAAACAAATCAATGTGTTCATCGGTAATGCAAAATTTACGAAACAGGACATGAAAACGCGAATTTGATAATAGTAAAAAGAGTACTTAAAATTGAGTTATATGAATGAATAGTGTAGAAAATGATTTTTAAAAAGTATTACAAACATATTTCAACCATTAAAGTTAAGTGGAACAACCCGTAAGTATTTTAATAATAAATTTTATACCATTCTTAAAATGCTACGGATTGTGTCTTAGAAATACATTCACGATTACTAAATTATAGATAGTTGCTAAAGTACGAGTTTTCCTAATTTTAAACATTATGAAAATATAATATTGATAACCTAATACACATATGAGTTTTAACATATTTAAACGGTATTTTCAGCTCTGAAAAAAATAATGCTCTTCGAGTGAAACTATTGCAATCCGTATCAAAAAGCAAGAAAAAGAGAATTATATTATATCGTTAAGGTTATCGATTAAAGGTGTTCTTCAGGTTATTAATCGATTATTGGAATTATATTAATCGATTGTTTCTCAGATTTATTGTGACAATCAACTGTTGCTAAACTAAAAAAAACTTTTAACATACCACTACGCTGTTTTACTTATCACTTTTACACATTACAATTTCAGAAACTTTAACAGTTCGATTTATTCCATGAAATTTCACATTTGAAAATATATTTCCGGTAATAGTAAAAATAAATAGAAGTTAATATAGAACGGTATAATTTCAGATTTGAATAATAAAAAAACAGTTACATTGATGGAGTATGCAATTTACAAAACAAGACAGCAAAAGGGAATTAGTTACATAAGTATATAGACGTGCTCCTTAATTGACGTTTTTTAATGAAATTGCAATATTGTTTTATATACCAAAATATTTCCTTAAGTTGCTGAAACACTGTTTTAACACTACAAAATGATATAATTTCCAAAGTCAGCATTTTTTTCCTATAACATGTTCACATACGAATATAAATAGAACTCTTAAAGCCGTCCGGAATTGTTTACCAAATTAATACAAACATATTAAGAAAATATATATGAATACAGACAATCTTAAAATGGTTGTCTTAACCCAAACAGATTCGATATTATTCAGCATTTGAAAAATATTAGAGACGATAGAAATGCATAATTCAAAAAAGCTGAAAAAGTGAATTATATCTAATAGATATTTAGATGTCTATAATACAGTTTTTAATGAAAATTTAAATATTTGTTAGATTAAATTTGATTTGTTGAGACTTGTTTTGAAAAACCTGTTTTAATCACAAAAAATTTAAACTTCTAAAATTACGCTTTCTGTTAAATTTTCACAATACAAATTTAGAGCTCTTAATAAAGTACGATTTTTCCTAAATGACATGGTTTGAAGATTATTATAATAAATCCTTAAAATTGAGTTTTAAACAGGATTTTCAGCATTTGAATAAAAATAACTGTGTTTCATTGAAATGATACAATTTCAAAAAGCAGAAAGAGTTTTAATTAATATGTATTTTAAAGTGAATAAAAAGAAAAGAGAAAAAAATAAAAAAGAAAAAGAGAAAGAAGAAGAAAAAAAGAAAAGAAAAAAAAAAAAGAGAAAAAGAAAGTACAACAGTGAACAAAAATATAATGAGGAAAAAAAACTAAATAAAGAAGATAAAAGGAGAAAAAAAATAAAGAGAAAGATTATTTAAAAATTAAACGAAAAAGAAAAAAGAAAAAACCAATATAAGAAAGAGAAAAAAAGAAAGAAAACAAAAAAAAGAAAAAACAAGAAAAAACAAAAAAACACACCCGCGACACCAGCCCGAGAGCCCCAGCAACTCAAAAGCCCGACGATCGACCAAAAGCACGCAATCACAAAAAACCGCGCGGTGCACGAAAAAAACAGACAGGAAAAAGAAGACAAGAAAAAAAAAAACAAAACAGCAAACATGGTTTCAAAACCAACCGCAACCCAAAGACCAAGAAAAAAGAAAGAAAGAGAGAACGAAAGGTTTTAAACTGAATAAACAAAACAAAAAAGCAAAACAAACACGTAAAACCTCAAAAAGAAGAAAAAAAGAAAAAAAAAAGAAAAAAAAAAAAAATAAAAAATGAAAAAAAAAAAAGAAAAAGAAGAAAAAGGAAAAATAAGACGAAAAAAGAAAAAAAGATAAAAAAAAAAAGAAAGAAAAAAAGAAAAAAGCATAAAGTGGGTGAAAAGTGCCAGAAAAATAAAATTGAGATATTTTAATGGAATGTCGATTATTTGTTAACTTAGAAAAACAGTATAAATTAAGTTGTGAAAAAAACTGTTTTAATAAAAAATTGAACCTTTTCCTAAAATTAGCTTTTTTACTTAATATCACATTTACAAATTTTAATAGAACCTCTTAAGTAGCGATTTTTATCTATAGTATCAATTAATAAATTGTTTAATTTACAAGCTTCTAAATTTGGAGTTATTTTACACGATATTTAGCATTTGAATATAAATGTGATTTTACATTGAAAATGCAATTTCAAGAAAAGTCAAGAAAGAGAATTTAATTAGACGGTCATCAAAAACGGTGCCTACCTGACAATGGTCGTTTTTTAATGAAGTTTCAATATTTTGTTTTTATTTACCAAAATAATTTCAACAAGAAAATTGTCCGGTGTAATAAAAATTATAACTTCTAAAATACAGCTTTTCTTAAAGGTTGCACGATTACAAAAATTATACATAAGAACTATCTAAAGTACATTTATTCCCTAATTTCAACATTAAATTATTTGGTAATTATTAAATAATAATAATATATTTAACGGATTTTCAGCATTTGAAAAATAATGGGTTTTTCATTGAAAATGCAATTTCGAAAAGCAGATAAGGGAATTTTATTAATAGTTATATAGCGTGTCTTAAATTGACAGTGTTTTAATGAATTGATATTGTTGATATTAAATAGTACCTAAATATACTTCCAATTTAGTTGTATGAAGAACCATGATTTTTAATAAAAAAATTATAACTTTCTAAAATTACGCTTTTTCTTAAATTTCCACATTACAAAATTATTTAGAAACTCTTAAAAGTACGATTTTTCCTAAATTTCAACATTTGAAAATTATTTGGTACAATATTTTAAAATTGAGTTTTAAACGGAATATTTTCAGCATTTGAAAAATAATGTGTATCATTGAAATGCAAATATTTGATATTAACAAAAAGTACAAAAAGACCACTTAATATTTTCATTTTAAGAGCTTCGCCGCTTTGTAAAAAAATTTAATTTTTGATTTCATTATATACCCAAATTTTATAATGTTGTGAAAACTGTTTATAATAAAAAATGTTAAATTCCAAAATTAACTCGCTTTTCTATAATATTTTACAAAGGTTACCGGAAATTTGACCGTTAAAAGATACGATATTTTTACCCTAAATTTCTTTATTATAAATTATTTAAATATAAATCTTAAATTCAGGCGTTATGAAGAAAGGAAGCAGAGGATCTGACTAGGGTTCAGATTCCAATTTTTGAAAAATATGCAATTCCACAAAAGCTGAAAAGTGAATTATTAATAGTTTTTTTTATATCATAAATTAACGCTTAGTTAATGAAACTTCTAAAATATTTGCTTTTTTAAATATAGCCCAAATACTTTTCAGTTTGTTTTTGAAAACCTGGATATTAATAAAAAAATATTAACTTCGAAAATTACGCTTTTTCTTATAAATTTTCACATGAACAGAATTAAACTCATAAAACAAACATTCATGTTCCATAAATTATCTACATTTGAAATTATTTGAGTTTTCTATTGGTTGAGTTTTTTAATGTATTTATCGGAGCATTTAGGAAAAATAATGTGATTTCATTGAAAATACAATTTCCAGAAAAAGCAAGATAAAGAGATTATATAATAATGTTTTTAGGATGTGCTTAAATTTAAGTTTTTCTCTGTTAACATTCCAATAACTGCTTATAATATAGTATCACAGTGAGGTCAATTAGGGGATAATAACCTTTTTAATAAAAAAATTACTTCTAAAAATTACGCTTTTTCTTGACCTTTCCTTTACAAATTAATCTCTTAAAAGTACGAGTTTTCCTAAATTTCAACCATTGATTTTAAATTTGTAAAATACTTAAAAAATTTAAGTTTTTAACGGTTGTTTGCGAAATCTAATACGAAGAATTAATGACGTTTGATTTGGAGTGGAGTTTCCAAAAGCAGAAAGAAGAGTTTTCGTTTACGATGTAAAGGCTTGTGGCAACCCGATCATAAAAATAAATAAACATTTTGTTTATTTACCAAGCACTCTAAAGTTAGTGAAAACCTGTTATTATAATAAAAAATCTAATTCTTAAAAATTACGCTTTATTACTATAATTTATCATCTAGGAATTGGTAACAATAAATGGTACGATTTTTTTCATGATAATTCACATAGAAACTATTCTTTTCAATAAAAATGTTTAAGTTTGAAGGGTCTTATAACGGTATTTCAGACATATTGAATAATAATAAAATAAGTTTCATTGAAAATTGCATTTACCAAAAAGCAAGAAAAAATCGGGAATTTATAATTTAGTTTTATTGTGATCGTTCTTAAAAATTGAACTATTTTTAATGAAATATCAATATATTGTTTATATATACCAGAATATATTAAATTAGTTGAGAAAACCTGTTTAAATAAAAAAAAATTTATAACTTTCTTAAAATTCAGTAAATTCACGTAACTTTCACATTATAGATGGACAGAAATCTTAAATTGATACAGCTGATTAATGTCCTAAATTTTAACATTGAACATTTATTTGGCTAAATCTTAAAATAGATCATTTACACACTCGGTCTTTATCAGCATTTTGAAAGACGATAATGTGCTGTTCATTCGAATATGGACAATGTCAACCAACAGCAAAGGAAAGAAAATTTTATAGTTTTATTTGACTCTCAAATTGAGGCTTTTAATTGTTCAAATTATTTGTTTTATTATAATGCAGGTCTATAGTATTGAAAACACCCGTGTTTAATAAAAAAATTTTAACATAAATTACGCTTTTCTTAAATTTTCACATTAACAAATTTGACTTAGATAAAGTACCAACGATTTTGGGTCCCTAAATTTAAACATATTGAAAGTCAGTAATTTGGTAAAGAGTTCTTAAAATTGAGTATTTTAAAAGGGATATCGTAGTTCTTCCATTTCTATTAATGTGTTTCATTAAGATGCAATTTCAAAAAGCAGCAAAAGTAAATTTATTAATAACTCAGCTCTTTAGTGCTCTCTAAATGACACGTTTCTCTATCCTCTCAATGGAATTCACAGAACACCCCGTATCTTGCTATCATGCTCATATAAAATATACCACAGCAATAATTAATCAAATACACTGGCCCTCAGAGCTGTGGCTGAAGAAAACCTGTCTCGTATAATAAAATTTAACTTAATAATTACTTTTTCCTTAAATTTTCACATACAAATTTAGAACTCTTTAAAGTGCACGATTTTTCCTAAATGTTAACATTTGAAATTATTGGTTAAATGAACATTAAGTATTTATTTTTCAAATATACACAACATATTCGGTAATAGTTGTGAAAACCTGTATTTAATAAAAAATTTTAACCTTCTAAGCAATCTTACGCATCTTTTCTTAAATTTTCACGGATATACAAAATTAGAACTTCTTAAAGTACGATTTTCCTAAATTTAACATCCATTTCTGATTTAATTGGATCTATCTAAAAGTTGAGTTTTTACAGAAGTGATATTATTCAGCGAATAGCATTTTAAAATAAATACATGGTGTTTCATGAAATCCAATTCCCCAAAAAGCAGAAAAGAGAAGTATTAACTTGTTTAACGTGTTCTTTTAAACAAGGGTAACTGAAATATTCAATATTTGTTTTATATACAAATATTCATTAGTATACAGCTAGAAAACAATGTTAAATACAAAAGAATAAGTTAAACTCCAATAATTAGCTTTTTTTAAATTAACAACTGAAAATCCATATTATAAAGGAGAATCAGATTCTTAGCAGTGCTTTCAAATTGATTAGAAAATATTATTTGAAAAATCTTAAAAATTGCGTTTTTTAACGAAGCCCCAGTATTTGCAGACGTATTTGAGACAAAAGCACAGACCTCATATGTGATCATAAGAAATGCTATTTCCAAAACGCTAAAAGTGAATTTATTCAATGGTTTTACGTGATGCTCTTAATTCCGGTATTTAAGTGAAATTTTCAATCTTTGTTAGATTCTAATATACCAAATATTCCTGAATAGTTTTGAAACCTACCAAGCCACACGTTGTTTTTAATAAGAATGAGACTAAACTTCCTCATTATCGGCTCTTTTTCTAAAATTTTACATTACAATTTAGAAGCCGTGCATTAACAAATATCGCAAACCTGCCTGAACATTCAAACATTTGATTATTTAATAAATCTACAATTTGCGTTTTTTCCCAGCGGCATTTATTTCAAGCATGAGATTGAAAAAAATAATGTGAATTTATATTTCATTGAAAATGCAATTTTCAAAAAAGCAGAAAAGGAGAATCTTATTATAGTTTTAAGGCGTCTATTAAATTGACGTTTTTTAATGAAATTTTTCAATTTTGTTATTTATTTACCTTAAATTATTTCATTAGTTGATGAAAACCTGTATTTAATAAAAAAATTATAAATTCTAAATGTACCGCTTTGTTTTAAAATATATCACCCATTTACAAATATTTAGAACTCTTAAAAGTTACGATTTTTCCTAAATATATAAACATTTGAATTTTTGGTAAAAATTTTAAAAGTAGGTTTTTAACAGGTATTTTCAGGGATTTGAAAACAATAATGTGGTCTTCATTGAATGCCAATTCCAAAAAAGCAGAAAGAGAATTTATTAATTGTTTTACGAGAAAGAGTGTCTTAAATTGACGTCTTTGTATAATGAAATTATCAAAGTGTTTTTATATTCACCAAATATAATTTCGAAGATGTGGGAAAACCTGATTTTAATATAAAAATGTGATAACTTTCAAAATTACGCTTTTTCTGTTTTAATATTTCACATTACAAATATAGAACTCTTAAAGTACGAATTTTTCCTAAATTTAACATATTGAAATTAATTTAATAAATCCATTTAAAATTGAAGTTTATTATAACGGTATTTTATCAGCATTGAAAGAAATATGTGGATTTTAATGGAATGCCAATTTCAAAAAGAACTGTAAAAAGAGTGAATTTATTATTAGTTTATGGTGTCTTAAAAAATGAGAAGATCTTTAATGAAAATTAAAAAGAGAATGGGTCAAAAATATATTTGTGTTTTATTATATATAATATTGCATTTGTTTTGAAAACCTTTTTAATAAAAATTATAACTTGACCCTAAAATACGCTGTTTTTCTTAATATTCACATTAACAAATTCTGAGAACTCTTAAAAAGTGAAACAGAGATTTTTCCTAAAATTTCAACATTTGAGAACAATATATTTGAGTTACATCTTAAAATTGACGTTTTAATGGATAATTGCTAGCATATTTGAAAAACTAAAGCTGTTAAAAAGAAAACAAATTTTCCAGCCTCCAGTTTAAAACCGTCATTAAAAGTTGCAAGTATCATAAATTTAGTTGTATTTAACAAACTTTAGTATATTGATGGAAGGAAAGTAAAAATTTCCTAATGGCAATTGAAGATTTTTTAATAAAAATATGATAACTTCTAAAATTACGCTGAGAAGTGAAACCACCAAACATTACAAATATAGAAACTCTAGAAAGTACGATTTTCCCCAAATTTCAACATTGAAACTCTCATTTTGGTAAATCTTTAAAATTGAGTTTTTAACAGGTATTTTTCGGCAGTTTAGAAAAATAAAATGTAGTTTCTTGAATCGGCCAATTTCAAACAGCAAGAAAGAAGAGGCTTAAATAATAATATGAATTGAGGCTGTCTGTACCTATGACGCTCTGAGTTTAATCGACCTAATGAACTGCACTATTTGTTTATAATAATCGCAATATAACATAAAAATATGTCAATATTATGCAAATATTATGTAAAAAATATGTAAATTAAAATTCTAAGTAATTTATTATAAAAGTGGTAAGAAGGCAAGATAGATCTAAACCATAATAATAGTCTAAATAAAGGACTGACACGGAACCTGATCCAAAAAAATTGGCAGTTAATACTCTCACAAAAAGCAAGGTAATGTACAAGACCATTTGAAAACGAAAAATATGTGTTTACAGTTGAAATGACTAAACTAATAAAAAAAAGTCTGAACAGTGAATATATATTATATGAAAAAAATATTTTGATGTCTATAATTGGGACTTTTTTAATGTAAAGTTTTCATGATATATTAAATTTATTCACAAAAAACTTCATCAGATTTTACTTCAATTTTTTTTAATAAAAAAAAATGTAATTCAATTTTTAAATAGCTGTATTCTATTAAGGGTATGTTCATCGTTGAACAGGAATTATTAAACTCTTCCAAGTACCGAATTTTTACATAAATTACAAACACGTAAATATTTATATTACTCTGTAATAAAATGAAGTTTTTAAACTAATAACTACCGACTCCACAGGTGGATAACCTTATTCAGCATTTGTGAACAAACCCATAAAATTCGTCTTTTCCACTGAATGCCAATTCTCAAAAGTAGCAGAGAAGAAAAGAAAATTTAATCTAGTGTGTGTTTACCTTGCTTAACATTGAGTTTTTTAATGAAAATTCACTAATTAGTTTTCTACAGTCAACTATACCAAAATTCGAAATCTAGTTGTGCAACACTGTTGTGAATAAAGACAATTTATTAAACTTTCGTACCAAGGATTACTCTTTTGCATACCATTTTCACAACATACAAGACCTTTAAAAACTTACTGTAAAAAGGACGAGTTTTGTTCCCTATGAATTTGCAACACTTTGAAGACTTATAGCTTCCAAACGCTTCTTAAAAATTGGTTAAGCGGTATATATCACATTTGAAAAAAAAGATCAATGTGTTTTCATTGAAATTGCATTTCAAAAAGCGGAAAAGGCGAATTTATTGAATAGGTTAGACATCTAACTTTGGTACGATTTTTTTTTGAAAATTCATATGGAGATTTTCCATAGATCAAGAAATCATATCTTAATCTATTTTTAAAAAACCCTTTCTGGTAAAAAATATTAACTAAACTTACTAAAGATTTAGCTTTTTTCATTATCACACTTCACACTACAATTATAGACTCCAATTAATAATATGCAAAATCAACAAATATAGCAATATTCAGGTTTGAAAATTCTCAATGGAGAAAGATATTCAAGGGTGAATATCTAAGTTGGAGATTAAAAGCGTCAACTTTAGAATAAAAGTTGCAATATAATATATTAAAAAAAGAAAAGAGTTTAATTAAAAGAAAGTTATAGATAGAGTGTCTTAAATTGACCGTTTTTTCAATTGAAAAAATTTCAATATTTAGTTTTAAGTCCCAATAATGCAGCAACCCAAAATATGGTCCTCTTGTAAGTGAAAACGTTTTAATAAAACAATTATAAATTCGTAAATCTACCCGATTCATTTCTCAACTTTTCCTTACACATCTAGAATCTCTTATAATCAGTACGATCTCTCCTAGACATTTTATACATTTCTGAATATGTGGTAAATCCTTAACAACTCTGACGTGTTTTTAACCGAGATTATTTTCAGCCTGTTTGCAAGTCACTGACCCGGAAATGTGTTTCATTGTCTATCTGCTAATTTTCAAAAACACACGAAAGCGAATCTATTCTATTCTCTTCTCCTGTCTTAAATAGACTGCCGTTCGTTCAGTATCGACTTCTCTATCATATCGATTCCTAGTATCATCAATGTTTCCCTTCATTACGCCGCACTCGCCTCTGTGAAACCTGTTTTAAATTAAAACTTCATTAACTAAATATGCTCTTTCTTAAATTTTCACATTACAAATTAGAACTCTTACACGTACGATTTTTCCCTAATCTCACATTCTAAAATTACGCTTTTTCATGAAATTTCATATTTATTTTTAATTTAAAGGTATTACACCAAATATATCATTAGTTTGTGAAAACTACCAACCATGTCTAAATAAAAATTTAACTTCTAAAATTACGTCTTTTCTTAAATTTCACATTCAATTTAATATTTAATAAAAGTACGATGTTTTCTAAATTTCAACATTTTTGAAATTATTTGTTAAATCGTAAAATTGGGTGCCTATCATTTTTGGCAGCATCTTGAAAAAACATAATGTGTTTACTTGAAATGCAATTTAAAAAAAGACAGAAAGAGAAATTAAGTCATTGTTACGTGTCGTAATTGTACGTTTTTAATGAAATTCTCCAACATATTTGTTTTTATTATACCAAACTATCTTCATCTAAGATTGTGAAACCCTGTTTTTAATCAAAACAACAAACTGTTTTAAACATTCCAAAGGTACGCTTTTTCTTTAAAATCTATTCCACATACGAATTTAAGAACTCTTAACACGTAGCGTTGTCTTCCTAAATTCAAACAATTATAGAACAATTATTAGACATAACCATCTTTTAACTAATTGAAGTTATATAAACGCGTGATTTTCAGAACAATTTAGAAAAAAATAAAGTGTTCATCTAATGAAATGCAATTCAAAAAAAAACGCTGAAAAGTGAATTAATTCATAGTGATATATAGATTCTTAAACTCACGTTTCTTTAATAAAATTCGCCTTACAACATATTTGCTTTCTATAACTACAAATATGAAATTCCATATAGACTTATATCGAAACCTGTTTTAATAAAAGAAAATTTAAACTTCTAACAAATACGGCTTTATCCTCTAAACTATTTCCAACTCAATTACAGAATTTATGAGCTCTTCGTACAGATATACTCAGTATACATCTTCAACATTTGAAAATATAAATAATCTTAAAATTGAGTTTTAACGGTATTTTCAGGATTGCAGAAATAATGGTTTCGATTGAAATGCTAAATAATTTTAACAAAAAGCAGAAAAAGAGCTGGGAATAGAACAGTATTATGATAAATGATCATTTTAAAATACGTTTTAATGAATTTCAATATTTGTTTTAATGGTAATATTATAGAATATATTCAACTTCAGTTCCACTAATACAATAAATAAATAAGTAAAAATTTACTTCTAAAAATTACGCTTTTTTCTTAAACTTTTTCACATTACAAATTTCAGAAGTATTATCAATTATACGATTTTTACTAAAATTTCAAACAATATTAAATTATTGAGAAATAGGCTTAAATTGTAGGTTTATGGATGATTTTGGAATAGTGTAAAAATAATGATGTTTCATTGAAATGGCAATTTCAAAAGCGTGGAGAAAGTAAAAATTTATTATATTTTTGACTTCTTAAAAAAATTGACGTATTTTTTAAATGAATTCAATTATTGGTATTATAAAATAATACCCAAATATATTTATTAGTATTAGAAATGGCATGATTTTATAAAAAAATTTAACATTATCGAAGTAAAATGTCACCCGCTATTTTACTTAATTATTTACAACAATTTACATAAATTTAGAACTCTTAAAAATATATATAGTTTTCCAAGCAAATCTTATAGCTTTGTTGAGATCAGTTGATCACCATTAAATTGGAAGTTCTTTAACCGCGTATTTTCCAGCATATTGAAAAAAATAAGTGTGTTTCATGAAATGCAATTTTAAAAGCAGAAAAGCGAATTTATTTAAAGAGTTTTATGTGTCTTAAAATGACGTTTTTTATGAAATTTCCAAATTATTTAGTTTGATTAAATACAGAAATAGAGGTTACATCTATTAATTAAATACAATTATAGAATTAAAAAATTCATACCTTTCACTACGGAAGTTTAGATTCTGAAAAAGATTCTGTGACGTAACAACATATGTGGGTTTTTGATGTGTTAAAATCTTGATTTGAACACACAATGTTTTCACTGTAAATCCGAAAGTTACGTAATCTTAAATTTGAGTTTTATATAATTCAAATTTTAACTATAAAATTCAGAAATTTGAGTTAGTTTTAAATTCTTCTGTACTTTTAAGACGGACGGCCGCTCGGAGATTTGAACCATTTTCCGAAAGTTGCATATGCTCAAATTTGAGTTTATATGATTCAAATTTTAACTAAAATTTTGGAAATTTGTTAATTTAAATTCTTCTACTTTCAAAACGGACGGTCGCTCGGGGATTTGAACCATTTTTCGAAAGTTACATAAACTCAAATTTGAGTTTATATAATTCAAATTTGAATTAAAATTTCGGAAATTTCTAGACTTTCAAAACGGGCGATCGCTCAGGGATTAGAATCATTTTCCGAAAGTTACATAAACTATATATTACCACATTCTCTACAGATTTTACCCCAATGTGACATGAAGCTTATTTTCATTAGTCCTTCCACCGTGGATCCTTTTATTACGCTTGCATAGGTCTATATGGTGGTGTATATTTTTAAATGTGGCGGCTGCAATGAATGAAGCTACGTGGACCATATTGTCCTATAGATTCATGTAAGGGCTAACAAGCACTCGGGTTGGGAGAGGGTCATCTACAGGACTGGAAGATACTTATCACATCCAAATCATTCTACTATTAGGGATCACGCTTGTGCTTTAGGGGGATTTGCCTTTTAGGGGGATTTTGATGTTCTTCGTTCGGTCCCTACGGAGTTGGACAGGAGAATATTGGAATCGTTGAAGAAAAAATAACTTCTCTTCTTCCTTTAATGAAAACGCTCCTTCACAATCCTTCAGATTTTGTGGCTGAAATTTTTTTTAGATTATACCTGAGGTCCCTGACAATAAAAACGGATTCTTCCTGTGTTTTCCTGCTATTTTATTGCAGCGAACATAAATTTTATTTTTAATTGTTTCATTATTATTTTTAATTTTAATTTATTTTATTATTATTTTAATTATTAATTAATTTATTTTTAATTTTATTAAGATTTTACCTTTTATTTTATTTCCATTGTATTTTGTAAATGTTTTACTAAGACTGTTAGGACTCTTACACATAAAGAAAATTTGAATCCACCCCATTCAATCCAAAAAATAGTAAGTTCTTTTACTATACTATGTCTGAATTGAACTGGATTGTTTCAAACTATGTTTGGGTTGAACTGGATTGCTTCAAACTATATTTGAAATGAACTGGATTGTTTCAAACTATGTTTGGATTGAACTCTATTGAATTGGATTGCTTCAAACTGTCTGGATTGAACTGAATTGGGTTTTCAAGAACTTAGCCCGATGAACTGAGATTGTTTCAAACTATCTGCGGTTGACACTGAATTGTTTCAAACTATGTCTGGATTGAGCTGGATTGGACTGAATTGTTTCAAGCCATGTCTGGATCGAATGAATTGTTTCAAATTATTTCTTGATTGAACTGGATTGTTTCAAACTGTCTGGAATGTTTCAAACTACGGCTGAATTACAACTGATTGTTCAACTATCTTTGGATTGAATTGATTGTTCAAACTATTCTGGGATTGAGAATTATTTAAACTATTCTGATTTAATTGGCATTTCAATCTATAGTTGACATAGACTAATTATTTCAATATTCTGATTAACTGCATTTTTCAACACTATGTCCTCATTGGAATAATTGCTTTCAAACTATGCTGCAAAAAAGATTAACTGGCAATGCTTCGAGCTTAAGTTGGATTTAAATGATTTTTCAGGACATGTTGATCTGAATGACTGTTTTCAAACCATCTAGACTAAATGAATGTTATCAAAACTATGTCTAATGGAAACAGATGCTTCAAACTAGTCTGAAGTTGACGCCTAGATGTTTCAAACTAATCTGAATTAACTATCGTTCAAACTATGTATGATTTTAGGATTCGTTCCAAACCTGTTTCTAAGATGTTCAATATATCATGAGTAGAGACTCAAATTACTGATTTTCAAAAGTCATGTCTGAATTAACTGATGGTCACATGTATGGATTGAAACTGATTGTTCGAACTATTTCTGGATATGACTATAGTTTCAAATATGTATACGATTGAACTAATTTTCAAATATGTATGATCTGAACATGTTGATCCAAATTCTTGGCTGTGAATGTGGAAAATAATCCTCGCAAAGAGTTATAATCGGGAGAAACTTTTTTTTTTCTTTTTTTTACAGTTCACCACCACTCACGGGCCGGCACCTTTTCAGAGGAGCATTCTACAAGGATATAGAAAAAACCGCTTCAGCCCAAGGCCATTAACCGTAGGGTCTCTCACTGAGCACAAATGTTGCTTTAAAAGGAGATTAAACTACAGTTAGAAAAAACACAGGGCAAGATCCACAAATAGCAATTAACTGAAAAAAAAGCACAAACGAACAATCTGCATTCCTCAATCTCACGCAATATTCATGCAAGAGCAAGCAGCCCCCTGTGATACGAGGCGACGCAAGGGTAGTGCATGCGAATGCAATCCATGAGCATTCTGCCGTTATTACCTATAGAAAAAATATGCGCCCAACGTCACGACGCAGAATAGAGTCAAGTCAGGTTTGAAAGAAGGCAGTTTTCATCTCTTATCTTTAATTCAATTCCTATAAATGAGTAAGTCTTTTTGCTGAGCATCTTGTCTCCTTCAAGGCGAATAAGATAACTTATTAAAAACTGAGTAACCTGATCAGAGGAAAAAAATCCGCCAACCTAACAGACTCCCACTTCTTGGAGGCACTTAGCAACTTGTGATATGAGCTTTCCCAAGACAATTTGTTCTTTATTTAAGATAATATATTTAGTTATTTCACATAGCGCAGACGTCTACAGTCATCAAGAAATAGCAAACTTGAGATATTTGAAGGACAGAAAGAATTGGGCATTTTTAAAGTCAATTTGCAGTCTCTATTACCACCGGAAATCCCATCCAATCGCAGGAACTAGAACGGGCAAACTCCAGACAGAGACAACTCTAACTGGCAAAAGATGGAACAATTATTGAAAGAGTAGAGAGAATGGGAGAGTTGATCATCGCATAAGGAGTCAAATTTTTGGAATCAATGAAATAACAAATAGAATAAAATTAATAGAACAGAAACTTGAGCACAACATAATGCTAGAACCGTGGGCAATGACCGCTCCATAACGGATGTAATATGGAGCTTTCGGAGGGAAACTAGACAAGAGTAAGCAAAGAAAAGAGAACCCAAAGGTAAGGGAACGCTCTAGAGACAGTGACCGCGTTCCTAACGGGCAAAACCTTTAGATGCAAGGCGCCACTACGCAACACCACCTAGCCTAAGGCAGTAGACCAATAAATCAGTTAATAGGACTAGTATGTCACTATTACAGCTCAAGCATCGGGAAACCGTACTTGATGATCTGAAAGAAGTGAATAAGACTCCAAATATAACAAATAAATTAAAAGAGTTTTCAAATTTTTAGATAGAAATAAAATGATAGCTATTAGGGCGATATTTGAAGATCAGATTTGGTAAAACCTCAAAATCAAGGAACAATCCTGCTTGAACTATGTGCAGACCAAGTATTTAGTATTTGAAAAATAAGAGTCAGAGTTAACGAAGATAGCCAGCTCAGAAGCACATTCCTCAAAACAACACTGGAGGAATGCCATCCGGGCCACTAGCCCCCCTCCATTCCGCGCTCAATAGATCTCAGATCTTAATACACACGATTTTGGTGTCGAGATCACACGAAAGACATCTGAATTCTCTGAGAGGACGAGCATAGGAAGATGCAGAATTGTCAGGTAGACGAATAGATTGAAAAAATTTGGCCGAGAGATTGGCCCGCCCCATTCCAGAAGGAGATTCAACCTACAGAACGTTAAATGAATAAGCATGGAAGGCAATATAAAAGCTAACAAAGTGTCTTGCTGAGGGGCAAAAAATCTTATCATTTAGGAAACCAAGCAGTTACACACTGTTCTTTAGTTAACGCGCTTAGCCTGTAGAATAGTATCCCTGCAACACGATTCTAGCAGAAGCAAACAATTAGTAAGGGGATAGAGAACGAGATTATTTCCATTCCAATACCAATGTCTCTCTCCTGAATGGCTCGAAAACAAGCTCCATCGAACCATAGATTTTTCGTGATAAAAAATTTTAGTTGGAATGGAATGCATTTGCTCATTCCTCATCACCGATTACAGCCCCTACCTATTCAGCTGACAAGCATGCGCGTCAAAAGCAGTTCATTCCAATGTATTATTAAAGAACGGAGCATTCCCCCCAAATGCTAGCCCGATCGAAGTGCCAGAAATCTCGCATTGGCATTTTAGCTCTAAAATTGAAAATAAGAATTATAATTAAAGAGTAATTAGTTTGTATAAAGTTACCGATAGAAGGAAAAATAGTTTATTTGTAACGAGAAAGAGAAGTGAAAAATAAGTCAAGCGTGTTCAAGAATTGGTTAGACGATCCGGAATGTTGTAGGTTCCTTAATTAACTGTCCAGATCGTTAAAACAGTGAAGTTTAATGTTTTGGCCTCCTCCCCGCCTGCATCAGTGAGAGAGGAGCCCAGCCACCAGTGTAGCGTACGTTAAAAATCTCCTAAATAGAGGACCTCGGCATTTGGATGGGAAGAAGTAACAGTCTCATGAGAAGTAGCAAGATAATCAAAAAGGACATGGAAATCTGTTTCATTAGGGAAGCAGTAAGTAGCAGAAACACAAGATAATGATAGTAGTAGGGAGAAAAATTTTAAACATAGAAAATCGAACTTAGAGATCAAGATCTCTAGACTATACAAGAATGCTTTATTTTAAGCACATAACTCTACATTCAGTGTCGGAAATTATAGAAAAAGTTATAGTTGGAGATATTAAATTTATATGAAAAGGAATCCCTGACTAGCA
>JABUQX010085596.1:55000-59284 GCA_015478945.1 Trachelipus rathkii
CAATACTAGCACTTTCCTTCAGTGTTGGAAATCGCGCATATGTCCAACCTATTCCGAAGAAAATGATACTAGCAGATACTGAATATATATACATAACTATCGCCCATATAGCTCCTCATAGTATTCTCTAAGAATTTTTAACCTTCTCAACTCTCACTTCTCATAGGAATCATCTGGAACTCTTCCCTTCTTTCTAGATTACCAGTACGGGCTTCGGTGCTCAAGATCTACTGCGATATACTTTTCCTAATTTAACAGATTGTAGGTTTCCGCACCTTAGGAACGTGAAGGGGACGACTTGAGTGTGTGGCGCTTGAGCATATCGCCGAGGGCATGTGGACCGGGTTATGGCAAGCGCCACTGCTCTCCAAGCCCCTCCTTTGGTTTCCTTCTTCTCTTTGCTTACTTATGTCTACTTTCTTTCAAATCGCTCAATTGGCTGGTGTTGATGGGGCGACTTCTTTTTCTATCAATAGTGTGTTCCTCAGGGTTTTGTTTTATCTCCTACTTTATTCCTGCTTTTCCTCAATGTTCTCCCCTGCACATCTAACTCTATCCACTCGTATGTCGATGACTTGACCCTTCATTCTTCAAATCATATCAATTCTGCTCCCTCTTTTACTTCTAAAATTGCCTCTTGTTTTAAATCTTTTCCGATTCTATTCTCGTGATCTGGATGGAATTTCAGGGTTGGGTCGTCTCAGCTTGTGAAATTTAATTCTTTAAAAACCAGCTTCTACAAATCCTCTCTCTAAGACACTTAAACTTTTCTATTCTTTCGACGGTTCTCTCGGTCTCTCCTGTTGACAATATATAAACATCTTTGCCTTAACATAAACAAAAAATGTTTTGAAAAACTCGAATCACAGGAAGTTCGCTAGGGCGCCTCAAGAATGGGAGTTTCTGTTTAAAGTGCGACGAGCTTTTTTTCTCTTCTCAGATTACTCCACCTATACAAGGGTCTCATCGCCCTTTTCATGGAGTACTGCTCTCATATCTAGTGGGGGCTGGGCTCTGGTTTCATCCGGCTTTTGATAGGTCGAGTCAAGGCCAAAAGACTTATAAACTCTGTCCTGTACTTTCTAGTTCACGTGACCCTTTATATTGGCGGCGCGATGTTCGTGCTTATCCCTCTTGTCTATACGGTACTGTAGAGGGCAAGTGCTCGAGGCGAACTATCCACTCGCGTACGCACCACCTTTACGACGCCCTCGTAGACAAGGGTCTGGTCGGCACATGCTGTCTTGTGTTGTGTTAGTAACTTACCAGCGACTGGTGCCGCTGCGGTGCTTCTTTCTTTCTGCACCTGTTCTGTGGAATTCTCTTCCATCATCTTTGTTCCTACTCAATTAAATTTCCCTCACTTTTAAAGCCTGCGTTCTCTGTTGCTCTCTGCGTATAATTTGCGTTAGATGTTGATTTTGAGGCGTTTAAACACCCCTCTGGATAGGGTTCTGCCCGAGAGGGTGACCAACTGTAAAAAAAAAAAATAATAAAAGTATTAATAAGGAATTCCTTAAGCTAGACTGAAACCCCACAGAATGTACTTTCGAAGGAACCCCTTCAGATTGCAGTCAAAATAGATAACCAAGGATATAACCAACTCGAAGTAAATTCGGTATGATCAACAAAAAAAAAAGAGACGAGAGAGAGAAGAAAAGTGGAAGCCACCTTTATCTGCAACACCCTGGCAACAGCACTGATGCAGTGAGCGATGGTGCTTTTCAGCAAATAAACCTACTGAGATGAGATTTGGATATGTTAGACTTGATAAGTTCATGGCCGAAATTGCATGACTCATTCACCTTCAAAGGAAACACACCAGGGAACCTCATCGTTAAAACTGAAGAGACAGTCCATAAAGGGCAAAGATAATTCAAATTGCAGTCTGTGAACAGGAGATGAGGCTCTACGAAACATGAGATAGGCTCCTACAAAGAGAATCCTTTAGCTGGGGGCATGAAAATGGCCAAGTTTTCATCATTACAGTGCTTGCCAGGCAAAATAATATCAGCACCTCCTTCATCAGTCGAGAGAGAGGTATTTATAGTATATTTAGTGTAGGTAGGAATGTAACACCCCAAAAGGAAGTCTCTCGCCAGATACCTAGTGAAAGCTAAATGTTTTTGCATCACAATTTGTGAATTTTTTAATTTGAGTATTGAATGATATATATCTTTCTTAAAGGAGTATTTTATTATGTCTGTTGAGTAATAGCGTTTTTTTTTATTTTAACTTTTCGGCTGAATAATTGAGTTCTATCTTTCATTATTTTTAATTCTTTATATTGTAGCTAGTTTAAAGAATCTTCTTTGTAAATTGAATCATGTTAAACATAAAAGCTAGTAGCTAAACTTTGTTAAATACTTACTGGAAAATGGAGAATGGATATTTTAAACTAAACACAACATAAAAAAGTATTAATATTATATTTGCATTTAGTATTCCTTAAAGGTACTATTTAAATTTATAAAATAAACTGGGCACAACCAAAAATATGAAATATAAATGACTAAGTATTGTATTGTACAGGAATGCAATCTTGAAGTTGCCTAGCAGTGCACAAACATGTTCCTATCTTATTACTGTGTAATATATTACATTACATTAAAGTGATCGTATCGGTCGGCCACCTAAAAAAAAATAGAGTAATCAGGATATCGCGTATCGGTATCGCTCTTTTCTGCGTATCGACATCGCCTAATATACTATATTATATATATTATATATTAATATAAATAATATATATATATTATAATAATATATATATATTATATATATATATATATACTATATATATATATAATATATATAATATAAATATATATATATTATATATGTATATTATATATATATATATATTATATATAATATAATATATATATATTATATATATATATATACTTTATATATAATATCAATATATATATATATATATATATATATATATATATATATTATAATATATATATATTATATTCTTGAAAAGTGGACCCTGAGTTGCTTTAAGGATTATTACTATTACAGATTGTTTTAAAAACACATCTTATTATTTAAAAACATTAAAAACAGATAAAATAGAACAACTTTCGTTAATATAACCTTTTTTCGAGTCGGAATAAGCAATGGGAGAAAATCTCTTTTATATTTGGGATGTAGACAGCTATTAGTCGGTTGGTTGGTCCAGCAGGCAGACTTTTGTAGAATGGTGATAGTTTCATGAACTCATTTTGAATTGAGGTCATCCTCACTCTCCAGGACAGAGCGTCTATAATTGGGAGAATGTAAAGAGCAACAGGCTTCCAGTAGATTTTCTCTTTTGTTGGATCTGAATATTTCTAATGTTTGCTCATATCGTAGAGTGATAGGTTTTGTTGTTAATCGGTATATTTCAGGGCCTGAGTTTCTCGTTTTGTTCGAGTCATGTTTTTGTTGTGTTTGTTTTTCTGCGTGAAAGTCTATGGTTTCGCCGTAATAGTTACTATTGCAAGTGTTGCAGGGAATTTTTATATAAACAAGGAGGATTATTGGATTTTGATTTTGGGGGTTTAAGAACTTTCTTTTGATTAAAATATTGTTAATGGATAGTCGTATGTTTTGGGTAAAGTTTTTATGTGTGTGTGTTAATGTTAGGTTATGGGGAGGTAGGTTTATTATGTTGATATGTTGTCTGTGTGTTGTGTTTAATTTGTGGTATTTTTTCCTTGCCTTTTTTAAAGGTGTTTGTTTATAATTTTAATAGGATATTTAGTTTTAAAAGTTGTTTTTATCAATTGTGTTTTTTGTATGTACGCTAAGCAGGAGAGCAGATTTTAAAGCACGAAGGTATAAGGATGAAAGGGTACCTATTTTTTGTGTTGTGTGTGTGAGCGCAATACAATTAGGTATAGGAGAAGTATTGAAGTGGTTTTCTGCTAAACAGTGAAAGAATGAGATTTGTAGACTGTCTGAAATATATGAGTGCTAGGAAAGAACATAGGTTGTGGTTGGAGGTTTCCATGGTGAATCTGTATTCAGTATGTAAGTGCTTAATGAGTTAGGATGTGTGTAAGTTATGACGCTTGTTAACTTTCACCCTTGTCCCCGTCCACATCTCTTTAGAAACCTGAACAAATTACATCAATGACAATAACATTACTTTCACCTTCCCTTTCTCTACCCTCAAACTCATCCTAGCTCACTTCACACAACACAACTATTTTCAGTTTGGATAACAATTCTAAACAACATCATGGGACTGGAGTATGGGTCCACTTTCTCCTGCATGTCAGTAACATATATATG
>JABUQX010085597.1:0-49969 GCA_015478945.1 Trachelipus rathkii
TATAAATGTACTCTAGAGACTGGCAACACGCTGGGAATAACGAAAGACACTAAAATGTTAATATAATTTGATACTACTGACTAACTGAAGGTTAAATGGCTACCATCAATCACCCACTTAATATCATATCTATGTTATAATTTTATAATCTATACTTGGTATAGATCTTGTTATGGTACATATATGATATATATATTATGAAAAGAGTAAAGATATATATATATATATATATATAAGATATATAAGAGTTTATATATATATATATATTTATAATGGGTTTATTATTTCATCTTACAATAATATTTCGAGCCTTGTTCTTACTATTTATTATTAACAACAGACCGGCTAGCCTATCCTTTTGTATGCTACTTTGCTAAAATACAATACCTACCCTACACTATGCCACGAACGTACATCAGGAAAACTACTACTGCTTATGACCCCAAAGTAAATTACCAGAACTAGTTAGAGAGGTAGAAGATGGAAAAGGGACTATCCGTGAAGTAGCTAGGAGAAACAATGTACCCTACCAAACACCAGCGATGGGTTACCAATCCACCTAACAGAACCGGAACTGGTGGTATGACTGTACTATCTTTAGAGAAGGAGAATTTAATCATACATGCTTTGCAATATTTTGCTAAAGCTGGATATCCACAAAACATGAATGATGTAAAAGACATGGTCCAGTCTTTCATAACTGCATGTGGACAGAATACCCCCTTCAAGGATAACCGTCCAGGAGACGACTGGGCAAGTCTTTTTCAGAAGAGGCATCACTTACCTCCATAAACTTGCGTGTAAGTTGTGTGTGTGTGTGTGTGTGTGTGTATGTGTGCGTGTGTGTGTGTGTGTGTGTGTGTGTATGTGTGTTCTAAATAATAATAATAACAATAGGGATGAAGTAAATAACACTAAGTATAATAATAAAATAAAAATAAAATGTTTTAATAAATTATACGTTATATGTGTGAGTGTGTGGAGTGTGTGTGTGTGTGTGTGTGTGTGTGTGTGTGTGTGTATGTGTGTGTGTGTGTGTGTGTGTGTTCTAAATAATAACTCGCGCGGGAATATTGCGCCTGCGGGCGCACGCGGCGGGCGGGAACGCGGAAATATTGCGCCTGCGGGCGCACGCGGCGGGCGGGGACGCGGCGGGACGCACCAGCGGGTGCGGGGTTGGCTGCCTTTGCGGGCGGGGCTCATGCTGAGCCCTGGTGGTTAGCTTATGAACTAGTGAATTAATTATTATCTATTCTAGTGAAATTAATAATTATTCCTCAATGTAAGTATTTATTATAAATATGATATACACTTAGTAAAAATAAAACACTTTTAATACAAATCAGATAACTTGTGCACCGCTTAACAGCTAAAATGACTATGATTTTAAAATGAGTTTGGGTCTAAAAGATAATAAACACACACCTGCTCAAATACAAGTTTAAGAACAAAGTTAATTTTCAAAAGACGATAAAATAATTTCTTACCAATCACATACGAGGGTCATATAGAGATAAGGGATTAACCCCGACTAATCACAAGTATGAAAACATTTCCTTTACCTGCTTAAAAGGATCTACTGATCCAGCATGTTTCAGTTGGAAATATATTTATAAAAAATAATAATAACAATGATTCTTGTCTATACGGGAAATACCTTTTGACCTGGTATTAGGATTAAATTAGCCCGTCTACAAAAAGGATTATCCTAAATTTAGGCCTAAATTTAGGCCTAATGTAGTTATTGCACCACATTTACAGAAAACGGTCTGTTTGAAATAAAATGAAACCTGGAATTAGGCTTAAATCGCCCCGGATACAAAAAGGATTAACCTAAATTTAGGCCTAAAGTAGTTATTTCAACACATTTTACAGAGAGAGAGAGTCAGTTTGCATCTGTAAGGAGTGTGGTTGTTGTGTTTTCTCGTGATTGATTGTCACTGTACATAGATACTGGTGATCATGAGGAAACCCGAATTATTTGAAAAGCTTTCAAGTATGTTGTGTTAACAGTGAGTAAATAAAAAATAAGTGAATAATTGTTATTTTTAAATAAAAACTTAGAATGATTTTAATAAAATACATGTTATGTTAGCAGAGAAGAACTTATTTTGTTATTTTTATACTTATTACATGGCTAAAGATTATGTAAAGCAGTAAGTCAATAGAACAAAACGTGGCATAGCTTGGTGTAGAGGGGCTACCTTACTGATTTACTGATTTATTGCTTTAAGGTACGTAAAATATATGTTTTTAATAAAATTTCATAAAATTTTAGTAAAAGTTATTTTAAAACTTGATAGTTATAAAATTTATAAACAAAAAGTATTAACAGTGAATAATAAATTCTTTGTTCAAAGATAATGTTTGATTTATTATAGAGTTTTAAGAAACTTTGAATAATTTTAGTTGTATTTGAATGAGTAATATAAATGTATGTGTGTTTAATTAAAACATAAATGTTTTAATAAATTATACGTTATATGTATAAGTGAGTAAAAAGTGTGTAACTAAAGTGTGGCAACGTGCAAGGCAATCATGAGCATAAATCAAAGAGTAAGTAAACTGTGTCATGCAAGCAATCTGATGTGCTGTAATGTGGTTATTATATCAAACAAGTGCTCAGAAGGAATGTGTATATATCAGGAGTGAATGGGTGAAGCGTATGGTAATAAAAGCAAAGACCACATGTGTATATGTAAATAAGTGTCTATGGTAAATGTGTAAGTGTCATAGTGAATGTGTGTATATGTCATAGTGAATGTGTGTATATGTATGTATGCAGTGTGTGTGTGTGTGTGTGTGTGTGTTTGTGTGTGTATGTGTGTTCTAAATAATAATAACAATAGGCATGAAGTAAATAACACTAAGTATAATAAAATAATAAAAATAAAATAATAAAATAATAAAAATAATAATAAAATAAAATAAAATAATAATAAAATAAATAAAAGTATTAAAACAAAATAAAAACATAATGTTAATAAATATATGAAAGTAAAACAGTAAAGCAGAAAGTTAAAGCAGTAAAACAGAGATAAAGCGGTAGACATGGGTTAAAGAAGTAAAGCAGAAAGTTAATGCAGTAAAAGAAACAAAGGCATACTAATTCCCTAGGTGTTAGGTAATAACACCTCTATTGTTTTACCGCTTTTACTGCTTTAAGGGTTGTAAAGTATATGTTTTTATGAAATTTCGTACAATTTTATTAAAATAAAATGTTTACGAAACTCTGTGTGTTTTTATTCTTACATTACAAATTAAAAATAAAAAAGTATTAAAACAAAAATAAAAATAGAAATAATAAATAAAAAGTATTAAAACAAAATAAAAATATAAAAGAAAACATAATGTTAATAAATATATGAGTTAAAGCAGTAAAGCAGAGAGTTAAAACAGTAAAGCAGAGAGTTGAAGCAGTAAAGAGTTAAAGCAGTAAAGCAGAAAGTTAAAGCAGTAAAACATGAGTTAAAGCAGTAAGCAGAAAGTTAAAGCAGTAAAGCAGTAAAACAAAGGCATACTAATCCCCTAGGTGTTAGGTAATAACACCTCTATTGTTTTACTGCTTTACTGCTTTAAGGTATGTAAAGTATATGTTTTTAATAAAATTTCGTACAATTGTAGTAAAATAAAATGTTTATATATCAGACACTCTGAATTTTTTTCTTCTTACATTACAAAATAAAAATGTAAAAAAAAAAAAAAAAAAAAGAAATAATAAATAAAAAGTATTAAAACAAAATAAAAAATATAAAAGAAAACATAATGTTAATAAATATATGAGTTAAAGCAGTAAAGCAGAGAGTTAAAACAGTAAAGCAGAGAGTTAAAACAGTAAAGCAGAGAGTTAAAGCAGTAAAACATGAGTTAAAGCAGTAAAGCAGAAAGTTAAAGCAGTAAAACATGAGTTAAAGCAGTAAAGCAGAAAGTTAAAGCAGTAAAACATGAGTTAAAGCAGTAAAAGTAGCAGCAGTAAAGCAGTAAACAAAGGCATACTAATCCCCAGGTGTTAGGTAATAACACCCTATTGTTTTACTGATTTACTGTTTAAGGTATGTAAAGTATATGTTTTTAATAAAATTTCGCACAATTGTAGTAAAATGAATGTTTATATATCAGACACTTCTGAATTTTTTTCTTCTTACATACAATTTTTAAAAATTTATAAATTAAAAAAGTATTAAGTAGAAAGTATTAAGTAAAAATAATGTTAATAAATATATGTGTTAAATAATAGGTCTGTAATGAGTTACAGTTTTAGGTTCGCGAAAATGTTTTTAATAAAAATGTTTAAGTATGAAATAAAAATGAATGACTCGTAGTATATTTGAAACGAAATTCTTTGAAATGTTTAAGTATGAAATAAAAATGAATGACTTATAGTATATATATTTTTCATTCGCGCGGGAATATTGCGCCTGTGGGTGCGGGGCCTCCATCCTTTGCGGGGAGGGGGTTTGCTGCGCCCTGGTGGGCAGCTTATGAACTTGGGAAGACATTAATATTAACTCTGTTCTATGATGTGGGAAGAGATGAGCCATCAAAGGTGATTTCATCAAAGATGAATCATCAATATAGATGGTATCAAAGATGACGCCATCAAAGATGAACCTTCAAAGTTGAGGCATCAATGCTGAGGCATTAATGCTGAGGCATCAATGCTGAGGCATTAATGCTGAGGCATTAATGCTGGGGTATCAAAGTTGAGGCATTAATGCTAAGGCTTCAAAATATCGAGTGTGTGAGTGTAAGTGTAAGTGCATCTGCGTGTGGGTGTAAGTGTATATGGTTTAATGTAAGTGTCTATGGAGAGTGTAAGCGCTTATAAGTGTTATAAAAATACTAACTCATAGTAGGAAGTATCCTAGCAACTTGTAATATACACCAATCGAATCCTCTTACCTTTAACCTAGGGTAGACACCCATATTAGGCTATTCCCAGGCTCAGGGGAGGCTAGAAAGGCTTGAAAAAGTGGCACTCAGTTGGCACTATGTGGCACTCACTTGGCACTATGTGGCACTCACTTGGCACTCATTGGCACTCACTTGGCACTCATTAGCACTCATTGGCACTCACTTGGCACTCACCTGGCACTCACCTGGCACTCATCTAATACTCATAGAACACTAAAGAACATCACTAGGTACTTCTTACGGTGATTGGGAACCATCAAAGCCATCAAGTTAGCGTGGGTCAAAAATGACCCATGGTATATGGTAAGGTCAAAGGCTAAATATCATGGTCAAACAAGGTAAAGACATCGAAAAATAGGGCTAAGTCCCTAAAGGAAGGACAAAAAATTACCGTGGGTCAAATTTGACCCACGGTATATGGCAAGGTAAAAGCCGAAATATCATGTTTAATCAAGGTAAAGTAAACAAAAAATAGGGCTATGCCCTTAAAGGAAGCCCAAAAAATTACCGTGTGGGTCAAAATTGACCCACGGTATATGGCAAGGTAAAAGCCGAAATATCATGGTCAAACAAGGTAAAGACATCAAAAAATAGGGCTAAGCCCCTAAAGGAAGATCAAAAATTACCGTGGGCCAAAATTGACCCATGGAATACCAAAGGGTTGGTCGAAAATTTCCGTGGGCCAAAATTGACCCATGGAAGACCAAAGGGTAGCCAAAAATTACCGTGGGCCAAAATTGACCCATGGTATCTGGCAAGGTGGTCAAACAAGGTAAAGACATCAAAAAATAGGCTAAGCCCCTAAAGGAAGATCAGTGTACTACCGTGGGCAAAATGGCCCACGGCCTAAAAAAAAAATAGGGGCGAAAATAGGGGGTAATACGCATAAACGTGTTGCTGACGCTAGCCCCTTATGCACTTTCTTCGGGAAGGGTGCTAAAATTAGGTTGCCAAAAATTAGGGCTGCCAAAAAAATTAGGGTTCTCAAAAATTAGGGTCTCAAAAAATTAGGGTTCTCAAAAATTAGGGTTGCCAAAAATTAGGTTCTCAAAAATACCAGGGCCAATGACTGGTGGAAGACCAAAGGGTTATCGAAAAGGTAAAGGTCCAAAAGGTAAAGGCCCAAAAGGTCAAGGTCAGGGTAAAAATTTGGGCTCAAAAAGGTCAAGCCCAAAAGGTAAAGGTCAAAAGGTCAAGGCAGGTAAAATCACACTCAGGAAAGGTCACGGGAAGGTAAAATCAACGTTGGTCATTTTTCTCCAAAATGACCCCCCTACTACTTATATATATATATATATATATATATATATATATATATATATATATATATATATATACGGTATATATATATAGCTAGCTATATATAGGCCTATATAGCCTATATATGATCCTATAAGCTATATATATGGGTATAATATTAAAAAAAAAATTCGGTTAATTTTTGGACAAGTGGCCCATTTCACCCCGAGTGAATCAATAATTAATTAAAAATTAATTATTTATTTTGGCCACTTGATATTTGGTGTGTATAATCTCTAGTAATACAGCTTTCTAACATACCACAAATAATTCCTCTATGACTTACAGTTTTTGAGAAAATCAGAAGTTCGTTAAGGCTAATTTTTTAGCGTAAAAATTTTTGCACTTTTGGTGAAAAAAAAAAGTAGTAAGCGTAAATAAAAAAGAAAAATTCTATTAAGACCTTTTGTAGAGCATAAAGTTACCTATCTAACACTGTAATCATATTTAAAAAATATAAAGTACAAGCCGAGATATTTAACAAAATTCAAAAGTGGCCCACTTCACCCCGGGTTCATTTTTTTCACCTACCTCAATAAACATGCCTGTAAGTTATATTAATATATAAAAATATATAATGTTATATATACCATTTTAAAGCTAAAGGACAGAGTGCAAAAATAGGCTATTAAGATTATTTTATATTTTGAAATTTATGCCAAAATTTAAAAAAAACTAAAATATTGGCCCATTTCACCCCAGTCTACCCTAATTGAAGTGACTGCTTTGACTCTTAAGACGCTTCAGATTCTGCTGATAAAGAGGGAACTGTAATTGTTAATGGGATGAGTAGGTATCTCTTGGACTAAATCTTTTTCCCCTCAATCGATGGTTCAATCGTGCTTGTTCTCTGGCCATTCAGGCTAGAGACAATGCTTATCGTGTGGAAAAATTTTCGTTCTCCTATCACTTACACTTTTCATTCAGCTAGAAATCGCTGTAGGGATCAACGAGCAAAGCGGACTTTCATTAAACGAAAATGCGCTGACCTCCTTGGTTCTCCTACTGACAAATCTCTCTGGCTTCTTGCCAAAAACATCTCTAACAACTTCTGTAAATCATCCTTTCCTCCTCTTATTCGCTCTGATGATTCTGTTGTTAATACTAAAACTGAAAAGGCCAATCATCTCTTTGGCCTCCTATTATCTTCTAATTCAACCCTGGACGATTCTGGTATTCCTCTTCCTTCTCCTCCTCTCAGGTTTCCTATGCCTTTACCTGTCATTTCATTTGATCGGGTGCATGAGCTCCTGGAATCTATGAACGTTAGGAAGGCGGGTGGGCCCGGATGGCATTCCTCTCCGGGCTTTTAGGAAGTGTGCTTCCGTGCTGACCCCACCCCTCGTTCAACTATATTCTCTATGTCTCAATACTAGCACTTTCCCTCAGTGTTGGAAGCGCGCATATGTCCAACCTATTCGAAAAAAATGATGCTGCTCTGATCCTAACTATCGCCTATAGCTCTCTACTTGTATTCTTTCTAAGATCTTTTGAAACCTTTCTCAACTCTCACTTAGATCATCTGGAATCTCTCTTCCCTTCTTCTTATAGCCAGTACGGCTTTCAGTGCTCGAGATCTACTGGCGTTATACTCTCTCCTATTTAACAGATTTTATGGTTTTCCGCCCTAGGAACTACGGGAAGACTTGTGTGGTGGCGCCTGACATATACCCAAAGCATTTGACCGGGTATGGCACGCATCACTGCTCTCCAAGCTCCCCTCCTTGCTTCCTTCTTCTCTTTGCTTACTTATGTTCAGCTTTCTTTCAAATCTCTCAATGTTGGTTGTTGTTGATGGGGCGACTTCTTCTTTTTCTGTCAATAGTGGTGTTCCTCAGGTTCTGTTTTATCTTCTACTTTTTCTGCTTTTCATCAATGATCTTCACCTGCACATCTAACTCTATCCACTCATATGTCGATGACTTGGACCCTTCATTCTTAACTCATATCATTCTGCTCCCGCTCTCCCTCTTTTACTCTAGAATTGCCCTCTCACGAATCTTCCGATTCTATTCTCGCTTGATCTGGATAGAATTTCAGGGTTGGGTCAGTCTCAAGCTTGTGAAATTTAATTTCTTTAAAAACCCAACTTCTACAAATCTCTTTCTCTAAGACTTAACTTTTCTATCTCTTTCGACGGTTCTCTCGTCTCTCCTGTTGACAATATAAACATCCTTGGCCTTAACATAAACAAAAAATTTTTTTGAAAACCTCAAATCACAGTGGTTGCTAGGGCGGCCTCAAAGAAACTGGGAGTTCTGTTTAGAGTGCGAAACTTTTTTTCCTCTTCTCAGTTACTCCACCCATAAAAGGGTCTCATCCGCCCTTGTATGGAGTACTGCTCTCATATCTGTGGGGGGTGGGGGCTCTGGTTTCATCCGGCTTTTGGATAGGGTTGGTGCTTTATCCCTTTTCTATAGGTACTGTAGAGGCAAGTGCTCGAGGGAGCTATCAACTCGCGTAACACCACCTTTACGACGCCCTCGTAGCACAAGGGGTGCTGTGTCGGCACATGAGTTTTGTGTTGATGTTAGTAACTCCAGATTGGTTCGCTGCGGTGCTTCTTTCTTTCCTGCCACCTCTGTTCTGTGGAATTCTCTTCCATCATCTGTGTTTCCTACTCAATTTAATTTCCCTCACTTTAAAGCCTGCGTCTGTGCTCATTTGCGTTGTAAGGGTGAGCTCACCCTTGAGAGGTCATGTTTCAAAACATTTACTAGAAGTAACTTTAGTAATTATAGATACTATGTTAATTTGGTTGCACAACAGTAATTGTGTACGGTGCAGTTCCCTATGGGTTTGGTTTTATGGTTTATTATATTAATTTATATATATTTATTATTATTTCTTTTAATTATGTTCATAATTATATTTTTTTTTATTAATTTCGTGTGACATGTATTTGTGTATGTGCCATACCCAAATATATGTCACATGTATTACAAGTATTTATCATTTCAGCGCTCTTAGCTTTGTTTTGTTTAACTTTTTCACATAGTTATTAAGTCAGTATAGGCAGGGACATTTTACATGTCAGTCAATCACTGTTAAATTCGCTGTGGATGTCCTTCTTGTTGTTATCACAGTTTCTTAGAAGTCTATATTATTTATTGGACAAGGTATGTTTTTAAACATAAGAACTAAAGGGTACCTTTTGTTATTCATAATTTCATACTTTGTGGTCTTATTTATTTTATAATATTATAATATAATAATTTTATTGCCGACAGAACTTTCATCTTTTCTATTTTGTTCTCTGCCTGTCTGATCATAGAAAGTTTAGCCTAGTCTAATTAAACGTCATCGAAATTGTCCCAATTGGGGTAGGTTAATTATCAATTATTGTAATTAATGTTTCAATTTTTGTATATTTATTTAATTACTTTGCGAGAGAATCTTATTAAATGTTAAACTGTTTATTAAACAGACAACCGGGGTTGGGATAAACACCAACTTCTCTTTACGAAACTAATCTGGGGAGCAAAAACTTAACTTCTTTTTACTTCCGGAGCTGGGGCTCCATACTTCATACTAGTCCATTTGAACAAGAGCTGGGATAAGTACCAGTTCCTTTCTTCATCTAGGTCAAGTCAAACTTAAGATTGCTAAGATACAAATCAAATATAAGTATCCAAATGTTCTATGATAACCATTACTTTGTCTTAGTAAAATATAGTATACCGAACCGGGATCAGTGGGTTAGATAGTATCAAATTGTATAATCTTAATCTGCTCTCTCTTGTCATGGTTGTTATCATATCTAATACTTATTGTAAATAGCTATTTAGTTTAAGATTATTTTCATTGGTAGGGACATTTAGTAACCGCAATCAACCTGTATAGCTTGATCTCGGTCGTAAATGTCCATTGTATATTGTATTGTACTATCATATGTAATATTCATATATTTATAGTGATATTGCTGGAATGCCATTATCAGTAATTGTTATTGTAAATATACCTATTATTCTTGGGATAATATTACCTCATTTCCAGGACATTCAATAACCACAATCAACCTATACTTGGATAGCTTGATCTTGGTTGAGAATGTTCAGGGTATAATTGTATTTATATTTTTCTATACGATATTATTACCACAATAGAAAGTTATAATTTATTTACTTAACATTGATTAGTGAACTGTGAAGTTATTTTTTTTTACTATCATTCTTTAATAAATATTATTAGTTGTATTCTTTAGACTCAGTTTAATCCACCATTCTTAAAACTACTTACTCTCTTTCATCCTTCTATCTATCTTTGTTATATATTAGATAAATGTTGCCAATTAACAGCTGCCGTGCGCTTTAAAGTGTGGTCCCTGTTGACATAACGACTCTGGGGAGGCGAAATCCTAAGCTCCTATCTGGGCATAGATAATTATAGGAGCACCAATCATTGCTCGTAATAATATTAAGTGAGGAAGTAGGGGATCACTTGTGCAGGGGGCGACCACATACGGGCTAATTTAATCTCCCACCTTTTTTTTCCATCAATTACCCTGTATTGGGTTGCTTTGAATTAAAACACAAGCGTGAGTGAATCACCTCTCTCCGCTACATACCCTTATGGATTTTACGTGGCGCCCGAACAGGGACCGCATTTTGTAGCGTGGCAGCATAGTAGAAATAACTAAATTGTAGATTTTCTTTCTTATCCTAGCTGAAATCCCACAAGAATGGCACCTCCGACGGTGAACCACTTCTAGATTGCATTAAAATAGCATAACCGATGAGCTTGCTCGCTTGACAAAAAAAAAAAAAAAAAAAAGACAAGAGAAGTGGAAGCCGCCTTATCTGCAACCCCTGGCAACAGCACTGATAGTGACGATGGTGGCTTTTCAGCAAATAAACCTACTGAAGATGAGGATTTGGATATGTTAGACTTTGATAAGTTCATGGCCGAAATTGCATTGACATCTCATTCACCTTCAAAGAATCACACCAGGGAACCCTCATCATAAAAACTGAAGAGACAGTCACCAAGGAGCAAAGAAATTCAAATTTGTAGTCTGTGAAAGAGGAGATGAGGCCTCACGAAAAACATGAGATGCCGCTCACAGAAGAGAATCCTTTCTCATGCGGTGGCATGAATATGAATAAGGTTTTCTATTATTATCAGTGCTTGCAGGCAAATAATTATCAGCACCTCCTCATCAGTCGAGAGCGTATTTATAGTGTAGGTAGGAATGTAAACACCCCAAAAAGGAACAGTCTCTCGCCAGATACTAGTGAAAGCTTAATGTTTTTGCATCACAATTCTAGAATTTTTGAATTTGAGTATTGAATGATATCTATCTTAAAGGAGTATTTTTATTTTATGTCATGTTTGGAGTAATATCGTTTTTTTTATTTTAACTTTTCGTCTGATTAATTGAGGTCTTTCTTTCATTATATTTATTCTTTATATTGTAGCTAGTTAAAGAATCTTCTTGTAAATTGTAATCATGTTAAAACATAAAAGCTAGTAGCTAATTGTTAATACTTACTTGAAAATGGAAATGGAATATTTTTTAAATAAACACAAACATAAAAAGTTATTAATATTATATTTGCAATTATTATTATTAAAGGTACTATTTTTAATTTATAAAATAAATATACTTGGGCACAACCAAATATGAAATATAAATGACTAAGTATTGTTTGTACAGGGAATGCAATCTTGAGTTGCCTAGCAGTGCACAAATGTTCTATCTTATTACTGTGTATTTATTATATTAATTAAAGTATCGGTATCGGTATCGGTATCGGTATCGGCCTCTTTTCTGGTATCGGTACATCCTTAATATATATATATATATATATATATATATATATATATATATATATATATATATATATATATATATATATATATATATAAATAGCAGAGGGATATGATTGTTTTATATTTATATATATATATAAATATATATATATATATATATATATATATATATATATATATATATATATATATATATATATATATATATATATATATATATATATATATATATCGGTATATATATATATATATATATATATATATATATATATATATATATATATATATATATATATATATATATATATATATATATATATATATATATATATATATATATATATATATATATATACTTGCAAGTACTTTGCAAATTTTCAAGTACAAAAGGCGCAAGTACAAGTACACTTGGTTTTAGAAACTGCAAGTACAAGTGCAAGTACTCCAAAAATGTACTTATATAAGTAATAAGTATATACTTGAAAATCCCAAGCCTGATTATATATATATCAGTGAGCATATATATATATATATATATATATATATATATATATATATATATATATATATATATATATATATATATATATATATATATATATATATATATAGTTCCATTACGTCCTATACCCTCGAGTTAAACAAGTAAACAAGTAAGATTATTCCGGGAAGATGACATTGTATTTTTAATTTCATTTGTGGTTTGTGGTACTTAACAAATACTTCCTGGAATGATAAATGCCCACAATGTAATTATTATTTTCTATTTTGTTTTTTATGTGCCAACTATAAACAAATAGGCAGTTGGTATTTAATATGTATATCTTTTTGTTCTAGAATATAACAAGTTTATTTTTGTTTGTTAATTCATTTATACTTTTGTATGTGATATACCAATACAATAAAGTCCTAGTTTCCCACTCTCTGTTGTAATATTGTTTTGGGAAACTTAGTTTGCTAATAACATTTGTGGAAGTTACCCAAGGATTATAATCTTTAAAGGTTAGTTTTACCCATTTTTTCTTATCTAATCCAACTTAATTCTTATGCTGAAATCGATAGGAAATTCTTAAGAAGTTAATAAAAATATAACAAATAATTAATACTAAAAATACTTACGCTGTGCAGGTCAAGGTCAAAGGAATTGCCATCAACTGCAAGGTCTCCACCTGAAAGTTTGCTCCACTGTCTTTAAAAGAAAAATGAGAAACCCCAAATAAGTTTCTTAACTAGATAGGGGTAAGAGTATGACTTTCTTACCTTTTCCCCCTTATTATCTTAGTTGAATGCCTTAAATTCCCTTCCTGTTTTAAATCATGCATTATCCCATAAATAGGCCTTAAATTAAAATCATTTCAATTTCCCCTTTAACTCTATCTCATAAACAAATTTCCTTAAACTATTTAATATTAAATATACCCCACTGTAATGGAATCTAATTAGTCTTCCCTTCCATTGCAGGTTTCTTATCCTGGAAGTTTTCTTATATTGGAATTTCTCCTTGTCTACCTTTTAACCTTCACCCCCTTATTCCCTTGCTATCTATGATGTGGGAATAGTCCTTCTGGAAATCAATTAAGTTCCTCTTGACCTGCTACAATCCTATGATACTATGCAAACCATAATAGCTGTTAAGCATCAAATGAAGCCTGGGTTTTGAAAACCGCAGCTTAAGATAAGTTGAAGTTGATTGCTATTTTTTCCAAATAAAATAAAAAGCAGTAAACTCTTGCTAAATTAATTAGGCCATTTATAACCTCCAGCCACAGCTATAAATTGAGTACCTTACTTTGTAAAACGTATAGCACTAGCTCATAATGTAACTGTAAAATATAATATATAATTTACCCTTAACATATACCCGTAATTACATACGTATGCCTGAGCCAATTTCATTAGTTTCGCAAATTCCCATATTGTTTCATATTGAGGTGATTTCTCACCTCGGGTAAAAGGACTTCTGTGTTCATCAATTTGGAAAATAATCCAAGTTATTACATTTTTATTTCCGGCTCGGTGGAGAATTACTCCAAGACCGGAAATAGTTGGAACGTGTTTATTGTTTATTACTTTTTATTATTTTCGTTACATAATTTACCAATTCATATATTTAGTTTATTGTTTATTACTTTACGCTATTTTCGTATTTTCGTAATTTATTATTTGCCCTAATAAATTATACTTTTAATTCTCTTTCGCTATCCCGTGGTTATAATTTATAATTTTCTTTGGTGATAAATAAATATTGAAAGGTTAAAGGTTATTTACACATTATTTAAATTTACCCCCCATCCATTTTTTTATAAACTTACACCTATCCCGACTGACCTTTCACACATCCAACATCATCACAAATGTGCACCCTTGTGAATAGATAGACTGCGGTGTCCCCGAAGACAATGATGGAACCCCCGACTGGAAAACTCATATTCCTAATGCCTGCCCTCAGGAAGAGGGATAAAGAGAAAGAGGTGTTACAGTGTAAGGGAATATGTAAGTCAATAATCACCCAAAGAGGTTAGTGTTCTTTCTTCTCATTGCTATTCCCTTCTGCTTTCTCTCCCTTTTCTCTTAATTGTTTAAGATTGGGTAATCATAAAAGTTCCAATAAATCAACTTTGGACATCCGCCTTCGGAGATCAGAATATAAAGTGCGCAAATTAATCGATTTCTTCAAAAACATAAGGTCTTCATTCTGTCTCCCTGGCACCAGCCATTATCTGGTCTCCCGTTACATAATATGATTGTAGTTATATTGAGTATTATATATATATATATATATTATATATATATATATATAATAATATATTATAAGGTATTATATATATATATAAGTATAAGTAGTATATATTATTATATATATATATATTATATATTAGGGAATAGTGCGTAAACACACAGAAGACTGTTATTGATGTTGCGGATAAAAAGTATTGGCAATAATCAGATCGGTATTACCGGATTTGTAGTTTCAAATTTGGTCCTGAATATAGGCTACTATAATGAAACCTTACAACTGTCAAAAAAGAAATGTCACTTTTTGATTGCCTGGACTTTTGTAGCAAGATATATAGTAATTTGGAGGTGCTGATTCCATATATAAATTCTCGGATGTATCACATCCGTTTTCGTGCAATCATGGATCCATTTTTGCATATTCTCTAGGAATGACAAAATTCATGTGCGCACTACGTAGGCTTTATAGACGTTACCTTCCGCATACATCTTACAGTAGCATGCAAGTTTATAACTGCGGTCGCGATATTGCGGAAAATATCTTTACTTTAGCTGTCTACATGTATGGATGCAGAGACCTGGATGATGTCTATCATCCATCGTGAAAATACAGTTCTCGGATGGTCATCATCATGTTCACCCAGGTGAACCTGGAACGATCTTGTAAATGAGAGTTGTTAATTGCAGAAGTTGTTTCCTGAGCATGTTGGCTTTGAGGTTGCATGAAAAATGACTAATGGACCATGGCACAAGAGAAACATTTTATCGTAACAGAGAAGCAGAGATGCGGAGGCTCTTCCAATGTCAGATGGAACCTAGGTATTTGCAGTGAAGTTGCAGGCCTTCTACTCGCTATGGGACTCCCAGCATAAGATGCAGGTGAGTGGCGACTGTTTATTTTGACACTTCAAGAGCAGTTTAAAGTGGTGTGTTGCTTAACAAATGGCAACAGGAATGCTTCGTTTCCCAGTAGGGTACTCGTACGGATGAAAGGAGTATGCAAAAATCAAGACAGTTTGGAGAGGCTAACAATATCAGGTACATGGATGGTATAATATTTTGCTCGGTCAGCAAGCAGGTTTCACAAATATCCAGGCTAGCATTCCTTGTGCTAATTCGGGACAGCCGGGCGCCAATAGGATCACTGGACAAAAGAAGAATGGCCGCAGCACCAGGAGCTGAGCGGAAACCTCCAGCTCTGCCAGCCAGGGGTACAGGTGGGAACATCGTCGGTGAAGACTTGTACAGAGAGAAAGGACATCATGCTTACCGTCCCCTACAGCATACAAACTTGGTTTTGATGAAACAATTTGTGAAGGCCTGGACCATGAATGGTGAAGCTTCTGCTATATAATGCTCACGTTCCTGGCTCTGAGTGACTGAAGAAAGAAAAAAGCTGGGATATTTGAAAAAATTGGCCGCCCCCCCCCAAAACCCCACAAAATTGTAAAACAAGGACACCCCTTCTCCTGCTTGTGATGCTGCCGTTTGGCAACGAACAAATGACTGTGTTAGAGGCAAGAGCGTGGAATGCTTTTTGCAGATGTGCTGACAGGAATTATTCTTTGCAGACAGGGAAAGCCAAAGAACCACTAAGCATTGTACAGGGAATCTGCTAGACAGTTTTCATTCTGCATGGATTAGAATGAGTTATGAGAAGTTGCACTACTGTACATTCTCAACCTTAAGAAAAAATTTGCCGGATAACCTAGGTGATGTTAGTGATGAGCAGGGCATATATAGTATATAGTACTGTATATATATATATAGTATTATATATATATATTTATGGGACATAGTAGCTATATATATATATATATATTTATATTAATGGTATATATATATATTATATAGTAGTATATAGATAGTATATATATATATATATATAACCGGTATATATATTATTTCGATATATATATATTATATATATATATCATATATAATATATATATTATATATTATATATATATATATATATATATATATATATATATATTATTTATATAATATATATTATATATTCTAAGGGATGTGCCGAATAGTGAAAAAGCTGATACCGAATTATTTGGCTAAAAGTACTTCAGACCGAATAATCATTCGCCTATCGGCGAATAGTTTTTCTCAAAGTTCGGTCATCATTTGGAAAACTAAAGAAAACTTACACTGTTCAACAAAAAAAAGGTGAAATTTTTTCTTGGAATGGACTTTTGTAGCAGATATATAGTAATTCGGAGGTGTTGATTCCATATATATTCTCGGATTTCCTGTATCACATCCCGTTTTCGTGCAATCTGGATCCCCATTTTTTGCATATTCTCTAGAATGACAAAATTCATGTGCGCACTACGTGGGCTGTATAGACGTTACCTTCCGCATACGATCATCTACAGTAGGCAGCAAGTTTATTGCGGTCGATATTCGGGAAAGAATGTGGTTACTTTACGTACGTCCTACATGTAATGGATGCCAATGACTGGATGATGTCTATCATCCATCTGAAAATACAGTCGGATGTTCCGTCATTGTTCACCCAGGTGTGACTGAACGATCTTGTATGAGAGTTGTATTGCCGCGAGGTTGTCCTGAGCTGTTGGCTTCGAAGTTGCATGAAAAATGACTACTGGGACCATGGCACAAGAGTAACATTTTTATCGCAACAGGGAAGACAGAGCTGCGGAGGGCTCTTCCAGTCAGATGAGTGACCTATGTGTATTGCAGTGAAAGTTTGCAGCCTACGGTAAGCTCAGCTATGAAACTACCGCAATGCGATGCAGGTGAGTGGCGACCGTTTCTGTTTACTGACACTTCCAAGAGCAGTTTAAAGTGTGGGTTGTTACTACACAACGTCAACAGGTATGCTTCGGTTTCAGTAGGTTACTCGGTACGGATGAGAGAGAGTATGCAAATCAAGACAAGTTTTTCGGAGGAAGCTACAATATCGTAAGATGGATGGTAAATATAGCGTCGACCTCTAACTGGTAAACATTTGCTCGGTAGCAAGCAGGTTTCATTCAAAATATCACTGCTTCCTGTGCTATTGGGAACAGGCCGGGTAGGCAAAAGGATCACTGAACCAAAGGAGAATGGCCCCGAGGGAAACCTTATGAACGCTAGGTGACAGGAACATCGTAACAGTGAACGCACTTGGTACAGAGAGAAAACAGTCATCTTACACCTCCACTCACTCAACATAAAACTTGTTTTGATGAAACAATCTCTGTGAAAGGCCTGGACCAACTGATGGGAAGATGCTTCCGCTATACTAGTGCTCACGTTTTTCTTGGTCTCGGACTGACGAGGAAAAAAAAGCTGGATAGTTGATGGCGCTCAGCGCAAATACGGACACTCCTGCCGTGATGCTGCCTGTTGCTAACAGACAATGGACTGTGTTAGGAGGCAGCAGCGTGGACACTGCAAGTGGGATGATCAATATGATGGCCGACTATTGTTTGAGCTTGATGAGGGATATCCAGGACCTATGCACAGTGTAGATCGTCTACGAAGAGAGAGTTACTACCATCGTAGGTAGAGGTTTACATTAACTAAACCCATTCCTTCTATTACATTCATTGTTGTCCCATATTACTCTTATTCATAGAAATTTATATGTTTTAACATATATCTATCAAGACATGTATCATATCATTGCGGATTTGTTTTTCTCTCCCTTCATAAATATATATAATATTATATATAATAATATATATTATGTATATATATATATAGTAGTAGTACTTATTAGTATATATATATAATATATATATATATATTATATATATATATATATTATATATATATAATAGCATAATTGCGTTGATAGACCTCTTGAAAAAAAGTAAAAATAAAAAATAATTTAACAATGTTATTTAGAAACAATATCTCACAAATGTGATGTGATATGCAAAAACCGTTATATTTTGGAATCAGCACATTTTCAAGTATAATCAATTGTGAACCCCGTCCAGAAATTTCATGTTTACCTGCGGTTAATTACAAAGTAATAAAACAAAAAGTAAATACTATTTCTTACCACTATAGCAAACCATTCACATATTAATAAATAATTAAATAAAAAAAAAAATATGAGAAAAAGTTCTCGTAAGTAAAGATATTAAACTAAACTTCATTTGAATAATCTCTAAGGTTAAAATGACAGAACTTAGCTAATTCTCCATTTTCAGGGAGTATAACTATATTCTTGTGGGGCCTCATAGAATATTTCCTCCTGGTTTAAAATTACTTTCACAGTTCAGACTGAGATTGACGATGGAGCCTGAAAGGAGCTAGTTTTTTCAAATTCATAAAACTATTTCCAGTGTTTTCCCACACCAATTGAAGGGAATATCATTGTCTCACTGGTCAAAGTAGGCAACTTATATATTTGTTTATTTCTGGATGTAATTTCGTATGTATCCTTTGACTTTTATGTACAATAATCACATCAGAAGAATGGGACTTTTTTTTTTTCACTCATCTCACTTTTTTTCTGTATGACGATTTTGATGACAATATCTTCTTGTAAGAACCATCCATTAAAGAATGAAATTGGAACTTTCAAGCTTCCTTTCTTCCACTACGTGAATCATCGTCAGCAGAAAAGTCAGGAGCTAAATTTTCATGCATTTCTTTCTATGCCTCAAAGACATTATTCTTTTAATCTGATTCCATCTGATTCTATCGTTTGAAAAATAGCTGAATCGCTGATCTAATAAAGTAAGCTACACACAAAGATTTATCACATAGAAACTTAGAAAAGTCTTTTTTTCCTACTGATTTCTTAAGCTCTTCATCGAGTGTAATTATTTCCACTGAAGCTTTTGCTTTAATTGCCTTATTTAAAAATAGATTACATTGGCTAAAATGGAAATGATCACATTGGGCGATGTTACTGTTCACATTAATGCTTGTTTTAGGTGGATGTTGAAAACTGCCGTCAGAGTAAGATGGAATAGGATTTTGCACACTGAAAATCATCAATGCAATTTAGTCTAGATGCTCATTCAGACAGCGGTAATAGGATAGGGGAAACTTTTTTGTTCAAGTACATCTTTAAGCCATATCAAAATAAAGTATCTGTTCCAACCATGTAGAGACACGTACTTTAATTAATTTATGCCTGTTTGACATACAGCTGCATCTGTAAAGTTTTTTAAGCTTTGCAGCTGCCATTTACTGAATGGGTGAAAATAAGGATTAGCTTCTGCCAAGTAAAAATAATATTTTAACAAGACATTCTGACATAATATTAATCGTGAATGCATAGTTGCAGACATGTGAATAAAAATAAATTGATAGCAACCATTCTTCGACTTTATAACCAGCTACCGATGTTTGGTCCATTATCTCCTCATCCACTAAGTTCTATTTTCTTAGAAATATTGAAAAATTTCAAAGCCTTTTGAGGATCTGCACAAATGACAAGTTTTCGGCCCATATTGGCTACAATAATTAGTGGCTATTTTTTTATTTTTTTTGGGAAAATTAAAGTTTCGAAAATTTCAATTTTAAATTTAAAATAACTATAAAACATACCTGTTACGTAATTTATTGTTATAAAGCTCAATATTCGGCCGAATAGTTCGGCAAAAAGCCGAATTACCGAATATTCGGTATTTTGCCCGAATAGGCCGAATACCGAATACTTAACGAATATTCGGGCACATCCCTAATAATAGTATATTATAATTATATATATTATATATATATATTTATATATATATTATATATTATAACTATATATAATATATTATATATACAATATTATTAACAGTATATATATATTCCCAATAATAAAATGATAGACACTCTTGAAAAAGGTAAAAATCAATAAAATTTTACAAATCTATGTTAACACACAAAATATGCTCACAATCAAGTGTGATATCAAAAACTGAACATTTTTGGAATCAGCAACATCATAATCAATGCGAAAACCCTGTCCAGAAATTCAATGTTTACCAGTGTTATACGTTAAAGTGAATAAAACAAGAGTAAATAACTATTTCTACTATAGCAAACCAATCACATATTAAAAATAATAATGAAAATTGAAAAGTTTTGTAGTTAAAGATATTATACTAAACTTCATTTGAATAAGCTCTAAGCTTAAAATGAACAGAACATTAGCAGTTCTCCATTTTCAGGGGATAACCTATTTCCTGTGGCTTTAAAAATATTTCCTCCTGTTCTAAGTATTCTTTCACTTTGACTGATGGCGGTGGAGCTGAAAGGTATTCTTTATTGATCTATTTTTTTCAAATTTCATAAAACTATTTCCAGTGTTTTTTCCACCAACTGAAGGGAATAGCATTGTCTTCACTGGTCAAAGTAGGCAAACTTATATATTTGTTTTATTTCTTGACGTAATTCTGTATGTAGCCTTTTACTTTTATGTACAATAATCACATCATCAGAAGAATAAGACTTTCTTTTTTCACTCTGCTTCTCTTTTCTGTATACGATTTTGATGCCACAATTTCTTTAAAACAATCCATTAAAGAAGTGAAAATGGAACCTTCAGCTTCACTTTCCCCACTACATGAATATCGTCAGCAGAAGAGTCAGGAGCTAAATTTCATGCATTTCTTTCCATGCCTAATGACCATATTTTTACTGATTCATGTTGAAAAAATTAAGCTTAGAATGCAGATCTAAGAAAAGTGCTAGATACAAAGATTTGATCACATAGAACTTAGAAAGTCTTTTTTTCTATTGATTTCTTAAGCTCTTCAACGAGTGTAATTATTCCACTGAAGCTTTTGCTTTTACAGGGTTCACACTGAAATTTTGAATTTGATTTCCCTGACTTTCCTGACATTTCCCTGACCAGAATCTCTGCAAATTTTCCCCTGAGCCAGCGTGTTCGTTACTTTTGGCGTATAAAATATCTATTATATTATTTGCAGCCTATTTACTCAGTTCATACATAAATTATTGAAAATTTACCTTTAGAAACTGTTCATCATCATGGATGAATTTAAAAAATATTTTTATTTTTTTTAGTAATCAGCCTATACCTTCCCTAGCCCTCCAACGCACTCCTTTTTTATTTTTTTCCAAGAACAAAAATTTTATTTATACAAAAAGGAAATAAATTAAAAAGCTTACATTAATGGACTGAGGTGAATAACGTCCACTGTGATCACATAAAATTCTAAATGGGGAGATTTAAGGTTAACTTTTTTTCTCAAGCATCTGAAATTTTTGATTTTATAGCGTCTTCCATTCTGTCAAAGCTTTCAGTTTTAACATCTTTCTCTGGCTCTTCAAGTTTATAGATCTGTATGGGTAATTATTCTTTTTTTCAATCTTTTTTATTAATATTCTTCTTCTTGGTTTTGTTTTGACTCCTCTTCTTTTTCTTTGTTTTGACTCTTTGAGATGTTCCTTCATATCTCCTATGGGCAGCTTTTACATTTGTCAACATTTTATTGAGTGATAGGAATTATAATGAATACTTTCATGAAGATTTATAGAGCCATTGTGCACTGTTTTTAGAAATCAGCCTAATGTTTCTTTCAGATTTCACTAAATTGCTTAATTTATAAAAAAAGCCTCCTTCCACTGTCGCATTTCATGAGCGAAAATATAGTTCCTGAATTTATAATTTCCAATCAATTCCACACTACATTGATTCCCAGGTACTATAGAGAAAAAAAACTAATCAAGTCTCTTAGAAAGACAATCACATCCAAAAAATTTGAATTTTAATTCAAGGGTGGAATGAGCTTCACTCAAAGTACAGTGTTATTGTTGCTTTTGCTTTCTAGAAAAATAGGAAGCAAGTCCATGGTTAATCACAACCGTGGCAAAACGGTAGAGGAAGGCGCGGTTTCGAATCCTAGTTCGGACCCTAGGTAGAAATTACTAGAATTCCCTCCTTGAATAGGCTTATGCCCGGAGGTGTGAATTTAAAAAAAAAAAAAAAAAAAAAAAAAAAAAAAATCACATAATTTACATGTTATTTCATCAACCCCATTTTAAAAATTTGAAGCTGCGCACTATCTGGAAACATTAATTTAAATGTTCAAAATATCTGCACACAAGTTTAAAGACATTTTATCATCCACCACCTTTAATGCCCATAGTATTTCAGATCCTGTAACATCATCTTTAATGCAAAAAGATGAAACTGATTGATAAACTGATTTTGGTTGGTTATTAATAGAACACTCAGGGCCATTTCATTTACAATCGGTTGAGAATGATTAGAAGTTGATGGAATGGCTATAATTTTCAGTGCACACATTTTCAAATATTATTTGTATTATTAGAACACATAATACGAAAAAGTTTTTCAATGATGGTTGGTCCTGCCGAGTTTTGATTAAATTCAAATGAGTTTCCCTCTTGAATGTGAAATTTCGGCTTGGTGGTCATGTTAGATTAAATCAAAGTTTCTTATGACATACTTTACAGTATCGGCCATTGGAACTATCCAGGTCTTATAACCCAACCACCTGATAAACTGTGGGTACAGTTTGACGTCAAACCCACTGGTCGTTAATGTTAGTTTTTTTGTTTGAAGTCATTTTATAAATAAATAATAAATACCTTCAACTGCAACAAAAATCCAAAATCACTTTGTCAAACCTCAAAAAAAAAAAACACCTCAAAAAGTATAAATCCCTAAAAAGAAAAAGATATAAACAGATTAAGTCATAAGTCATACAGTCTAAAACACATCCATATACCAATCACCTTCATCAAAGGATGAACTTGGAACAACATCTACGAACAGAATAGGAAAAATAGTAGAATAGTGAACTAAAAATAGAAAGAACAAGATAGAAGTAGATTTATGGAATGTCATTCCTCGCCATCTTTTTCATTCACTTATCAAATACATCTCTTATTCCACAATTATACAGTAAGGAAAAAATATATATCAAAAATATGCAACTTGGTCCATGGATCATTCTTCATATGTTTGAAATTGTAAAATTTCCCTGACTGTTTTGGAATTTCCCTGACTTTCAGCATATCTTAAAACGTTTCCCTGACTTTCCCTGACCAATTTTCTTTTCCCTGACTTTCCCTGACTTTCCAGAAAGTGTGAACCCTGTTTTAATTGCCTTATTTAAAAATAGATTTATTGCTAAAATGTTAGGGAGATCCTTGGGGCGACTGCTTACTTCACGTGTTTATGCTTGTTTTAAGTGATGTCAAATGGCTCAAGTAAATGGAATAATTTTGCCAACTGAACAATCAGTCACATTTTTTCTGATTGCATTCGAGTCAGCGTAATAGTGGATAGGGGAAATCTTTTGTTTCAAACAATCTTTTAAGTATATCATAAGTTCTGTTCCAGGGTGTAGAAACGTCTTGAATTAATTTATGCTGTTTGACATTCAGCTGCATCTGTAAAGTTTTAAGCTTTGCAGCTGCCATTGCTAAATGGTGAAAATGAGAGGATATGCTTCTGCAAGTAAATAAAATATCTTAAACAGACTTCTGACATAATATTTAATCGTGAATGCATAGAAGCAACATGTGAATAACATGAAATTGATAGCAAGCCACTCTCCTTATACCAGCTACCATGTTTGGCCTTATCCGTATCATTAAAATGAATTCTAATTTTTTCGAATATTGAAAAATTTTGTCAAAGGCCTTATAGGATCTGACAAACAACAAAGATTTTCGCCATATTGGCTGACAAAATTTGGCTATATTTCTTATTTTTTTGGGAAATAAGTTTCTAAAATTTCAATTTTAAATTGAAATACCTTTCCCTTCTTACAATTGTAATTTATTGTTGTAATAAAGCTCGATATTCAGCTGAATATGTTCGGCAAAAGAAGCCGAAAGTATCGAGATATTCGGTATTTGTGCAGAATACTTACGAATATTTTCGCACAATACCCTAATTATATAATATATAGTATATTATATATTACTTAATATATATATATATATATATATATATATATATATATATAGTATAATATATATATTATATATATATATCATATAGATAGGTTAATATATATATATATATATATAATAGTATTATATAATTATAGTATATATATATAATATATATATATATATATATATATAATATATATATATTTTTTAAAAAATATTTTATAAAATAAAAAATTTTGTTTTAAAAATTTTTGACCAGTATTATTTAAACAGTGAAATTGAGTCACCAATAAAGACTTAAATAATTAAACAGTAAAATTCTCTGGCAAAGGAGTCCACGTGACTCGATCATGGTCAGTAAAGGAAGAGCAGTATTGAGTATTCTTCAGTATTCTGTCAGTATGTAACAAGTGAACACGTATCCAATATTCTGTGTTCCTTAACTGTCCAATAAGTGTGGTTCATTTTTATTAATAGTTGCATGCAGTATTGTGCTAATTATTTAATGTATATACGATCATGGCTAAAACAAAGCAGGTAAATTTGAACTATATAACTGTCTTTAGTAAAGTTAATTATTAAGTTACTCAAAAGGATAAAGTTGTCCTTGATATTGAAAAGAAGCATTTTCAAAGTTGAAATTTCCTATCTGCCTGTAATAACAATTAAATCGTCTATTAATTATAGAAAGTACTTAAATGTATTCTAAAATCATCTCCAAGGAGGTACCTCCGAGAAGCTAATCTGGCAAGTAACTTAATTCTACATCATTAAGCAGAACATTTAAGGTAAATATAGTATAATATTTTTTATAAATTTAGTGGAAAGAAACTAAATAATAGATCAGTGGTGACAAGAGCCGCTACTATAAAAAAAAAACAAATTTTTTGATATATTTGAAAATGTTTAATAATGTACGTAACATTATTTGAAAATGAGTTAATAAAAAGACTTAACTTTTTAACATATTTGAAAATGTATTTCGATCTCTACGATCGTTATCAAAGTGAAAGTTTAATTATTTTTCATCAAAGTGATTCATCAAGTGAAAAGTTTATTTGCCTTAATAATTAAATTGATTTAGTGAAGATTTAAACTATTGAAAAGTTTTAAAACTTAAACAATTTCAAAAAGTGGCATGGCGCATGCGCTAAAGATTGCGCCACAAGTCGTAAGATTGTTAGATCACATAGGGCCTAATAATTATAATAGGAGGTTTCAATTATTGAAACGATTTCTTGTAATATATAATTGATAATCAATAATTTTAATATTGATTAATCATTTAATATCGATTAATATCGCTTTTGTTCAATATCGATATTTTTTCGTTTGTAAACAAACTAGCCTAGTTACTAGTTCAGTGAACCTTACTTATTGTGACTAATTTTTGTAATAATATAGTTAAATATTTTCTTAATTAATGTACAGTATTATTAATAAAGCTGTGTGGTTGCGCTTTCGTAATGAAAATTATTTAAATAATGCAATTTTCTAAAATTTGTGTTCTTAAGTTAGGGACCCCAGAGTAGAAACTTAGTTTTTTGCACGCTCGTTTAAGAAGGCCTAGAGTAGTGTGTGCCTTTAAATGTTTTAATTCTTTTTATTAACATAATTTAAGTAATTTTGTAAGAAAATATTTTTGAATAAAGAATTTTTGAATAAAATGGAAAATTTCAGTAATTATAAGAAATTGCGTGCAACGCAAAAGTCACATTTCACATTCATCTGTAATAAAATGGGTACTTTGAAGGATAATGACTCTTTAGGCATTAATTTTTGTAAATTACAATTAAATGAGATTAATTCTTTGGTATTAAAAATAAAAGAATTGGATAATAAAATGATAGAAATTTTAATGAACCATGAAATTGAACGTATTACTATGGAATCAGAATTAGAGAACCAGAGTGAATATCATTTTAATTTAGAACTTAAGATGAGTGGTTTTAATGATTATATTGAAAGTAAACAGGCTGCTAAAACAGAACCTACAATTTCTGATAGTTTTGTAGAAGCCTTAAACAGTATTGATCATACTACTAATGTAAAGTTGCCTACCATGAGTTGTGCTATATTTGATGGGGATTTGAATAAAATTAGTTTTCAAGTTTTTTTAAATCAGTTTATGAATATAGTTGGCAATAACCCTAAGCTTAATGACTCTGTTAAATTAATGTATTTGTTAAGCTTCTTGAGGGACTATCCCTTAAGTATTGTTTCTCATTTATCTATCATACCAGAACATTATAAAGTAGCTTTAGAATTGTTAAAAAATGAATATTTGGATGTAACTACTATAACAGATGACTTGTTTGCCTCATTGATAGCTATTAATATAGAATCCAAATATGATAAAGATTTTATATCTTTAAAAAAGGCATTAAATAAAATCAGGGCTATTATTTATGATCTTAAAGTGCATAAATTGGATTTCACCATCTCAAAGAGTCCAGGCTGTTGTTTGTTGTCACATATAGTGGTAAAAAAGCTCCCTAAAATTTTTTCTATAACCAGATTTTAAGAAAAATTTAGGTCATAAATAAATGAACAGTAGTTTGATTGTTTTACTGTATGAGCTAAATAAGACGAAAACCAAAAAATTTACCAAAAAAAAATTAAACTATTTAATCTAAGCTGCCTACTGTACATAAAATTTATATTTAAACAACTAATAAATGAACTAATCAGTGAATTTATAAATCAATAATTATTAACTCACTTACATAAATGTAACAAATATGTCAAACAAACAAATCATGAAAAATAATATTTCATATTAATTGGGAAAAGTTGAAGTTTTGAAAGCAGAATTTATAGAGTTAAGGAGTTGGAGTTATGTGTATAATGTGCAGGAACCATCCTCAGCACATGTGTTTTGGTAACATTAATAAAATGAGGGTTTCCTTGTAGCTCTAGTGCAGGTCTTATTATATCAAGAGAAGCAAGCTAAAGTTAATATCTAATAAATAGTTTCTATAATAGAGTATGAGGTTCAAACATTTATAGGTTCTAAAATTAAAAAGTTTCATCAAACATTAATTGGCGTTAGAGTATTTAAGAGAAGAAATACGTTTTCATTCCCTTTTCTTATAGATATGAAATTGAATATAATATAAAGTAAATGGCATTTCAGATGTTATATATAATATGAAACTTAATGAGTTTTAAATTTTGCTGATCAGTAATTTAAATAATGTCTCATGTAAGATGGTCCACGAAAGATAGAGCGTCATCGATATCTAATAGCCAATAATAGCCAATATAGCACCAAAATTGTTCATTACTATTCAAGTAACCATCTAATCTTCTAATGTATGTTAACATTTTAAAGCATAGCTTATTTAATAATTACCAGAAAAATATCTATTTCGACAAGTAATTTGTTCAACGTAAAATATATAAAAATAATGAATTATTATAAAGTAACTTTTGAAAGACCTTATCTCTTAAACCACTCGAGTTCCTGGCTCAATAGTTTACATGGAGTTATTTAATTATGACAAAGTACTTTATTGTGCACAAATTTCTGATATTGAAATGTAAATTTAGCAACATTTTTAAAATTTCATTTGTAATTTCCCACAAAATTTATGAAAATTCACTTCCTCTTAAAAAATTCTCCAATAATAACATTATTTTTAGCGATTTTGATACACACAAAAAATTTATGCAGAATACATATTGAGCGTTTATTCAGATTAATTTTAAAAAATCCTCTCATACCCACTGGATAAGAATTTCTTTGCTATCTTCTTTTAAAAATGTCATTGAACCGAGGACCCAGATAGGTTTCGAGTGTCAATTGAATGATAAAATAATTGAAAAAGTAAATATAAATTTTGATAATCCTTCAGATAAATATAAATTCATTCCTCATCATCCTATAATAAGGAAATCAGAACAAGTAACTAATAAAATAAGACCAGTTTTTAATTGTTCCTTTAAAAGTAATAAAACTCTTCCATCTTTGAATGAGGCTGCTTACAGTGGTTATGACCTAATGAATTCACTTTTAAAGCTACTCCTTTGTCGGGTAAAATCTTACTGTTGACATAATCGATGTAAGGCAAGCGTTCATGAGCATAAGGTTAAAAAAATGAAGTGGACATGAATAGGTTTACTTCTTGTGGTTTAAAATGGGAATTAGAAGCTTATAGGTATCTCACTTTAATATTAGGGTTTACATCTTCCCCATTTATATTACCATTAATTATGAAATTCATGCGCTTCTAAGTATCCACATGATAAATGTACTGAAATATTATCCTCAGGCTTCTTCTATGTGGATAATTTAATATTTACAGCATGTGCAAGAAGAACAGTGGAGATAGTAAGGGTATATTTTCATCCAAAATGCAAGAAAACGAAATGGCAGAGGGGGTTCTTTAGCGTTGAGATCTGGAATAGCAATTCCGGAATGCTTGCGTGTTAAGTCAAGAAGAAAACTCCTTTTGTAGAGCATTCAAATTGTTGTGAAAAGATCTTGGGATATAGTTTCAATGTAGTGACTGCACTGTGATGCATTTAAAATAAAGTAGATATATCTGGGAAGTATTTCAACTAAGCGTCAATTGTTCGTCGTGAGATATCCAAGCTTTTTCAAATGCCTCTTAACTTTTGCTCTTCCTATTTTGGTTAGGGGTAAATTGTTGATGAGACAAGTGTGGCAGCAAAATTTGGCTTGGGATGAAAGAGTGCCTGAAGAGATACTGAAAGAGTGGTATAAACTGCGCAATAACTGCGAACATCTGGATACGATTGAAATACCTAGGAGGGCTCTTTCTGAAGGGAATAAGTATGGCTTGCATCTTTTTGTGACAGTTCTGATAGTGTTTATGGTTTTGTATGTTATGGCGTGAATAATAATAATAATAATAAAAGCTGCTAAAGCCAAGGTAGCTCCTGGAGCTGATGGGGGTTATTTTGGCCTTAAAATGCTTACCCAATACTTTGGAAGCATACAATAATATTTATTTTGAATTCATTAATATTCTGTGGATTCAAAGTAGTTTTGAGCTGGTTATTAACCAGACAAACTAAATAAAATCGAAGTTTTTAAAAAATAGAATAATGAAATGATGGCTTAATCATTCATCACAGTAACAGAATACTAAGTACTGTGTATTATAAGTATATAATCAGCAGAAAATCCTGGTATTTTTTAACTAGGGGCTTTTAACTTTAAAAACACAGTATAAAGGAAATAGTTTGCTTTGTGGTATCATGGTCCTGTTTGGTTAAACTACATGATTTAAGACAGTGGCCAAAGTAATCCCATTGTTGGAGTTGTACCACCGGAATTTTACTCTATTAACTGGTAAATGGTAATATAGGTAAGAAAATCAATGTCTTAAGTATTTTAGATGTAAGTAATATTAGAAGGAGGTGGAGGTCCAAAGAATCACTGCCTGGATTTTTAAATGGCTTAGTAAAATTAAAGTAAATGTATATTACCAGCAAAAGTCTGTAAGATATTGGCTTAAAATAAATCAAATTCAATCCTTTGATAATGAAATTAAATTTTTAAAAGATTATAAACAGAAAGTAAAAGTAACTTCCTTGAAAGACTCAGAAATTCCTCCCTTAGTTTTGAACTTAAATCTTTTCCTTGACGAGAAAGAGGGCAATTTTAAGAAAGCAAAGGCAGGATTAATAAGGCTCTTCTTATAGCTAATGACAAGCTAATCCTAATTTTTAATGGGTAGAAAATCATGGCTTTACATGCTATTTTTAAATTATGGCCCTGAGCAAGTAAAGCACCTTGGCATTGTACTACTCTTAATTACATCAGAAATCAAGGTGTGTGGATACCTAAGGGTAGAGCTGCTGTAAGATCTGTATTATTGGAATGCATTACATGCAAGAAGTACAATGCTCTTTCTTACAGGTACCCAGGTTTCACTGACATACCTAGAACACACATGACTCTCATAAAACCTTACCAACACACAGGTATTGATTACACCTCTCATATATATGTCAAAAACAACACCTCAAAGTTAGAGAAAATGTACATCTTAATTTTCACTTGCTTAAACATCAGAGCTGTACACTTAGAACTAGTACCCTCTATGAACACCTCTGACTTTCTGTTAGCCTTCACAAGATTCTGTAATAAATTTAGTATACCATCATACATATATAATGACAATGCATTATATTTCAATAAAAGGGTGCAACATATAATGAAGAGTCCTTTTAATACCAGAATGCTTTTCAGGAGAGTTTGATAAAAAATCAGATCAAAACATATTAAAATAAACCTCTTTTCTCCATGGCAAGGCAAGCCATTGGGAAAGGTTAATAAAGGTTATAAAACAGTGTCTGTATAAAGCTGTGGAAAGAGAAAAGTACCTATTCTTGAGCTTCTTACCACCCTCGTCTGACATAGAAATGCCATCAATTCCAACCCTAACTATAGATCTGGTACCGTCTGAGTTGGAGGCAATAATGCCCAATTGTTTTTTGAAAGTAATGTTCAATAGTAATTTAATATTTAAAATAATTTTGATACAAGTAGAATATCATATGGGCAGTGCACCAACAAGAGGTGCTGGATGCTGACCCTCGTAAAGCAAAAATGAACCTATGAAGAGTTCAGTCGTTTGTGGCATTGAGGATATCTCGCTAAGTTCCAGGGAAGGCGGTATAGACACTCTTGTTGTCAGGGTATTTGGGGAGATAAGTAAAAGGTGGGAGATTGTGTTCTCATAAAAGACAGCAATAAACCACGTCCATTTTTGGAAATTTGGGCAGAGTGCTTGGGATGTGATAATAGTCACGATAATAAATCACGATCAGATAAAATTAACACTCGGTTCTGGTAAAAGTAGGGTTGCATTCCATACGCACCTTTTACTCCTCGATTAAATACAAGGAGGTTTGTTAACAATGTAACACCTGTACCTACAACACCAACAGACTGGATTCTTCTGGTAGTAATAAATAATAATAAGAATAATATAATAATAATAATAATCATAATTATAAGAATAGAGGGTGAATAATAATCATAATATAATAATAATAATAAATATATAAAAAGTTCAACTTATAAGACCTAATAAAAAGCTGCCCTTAAACAAAGGCAGTTTATGAGAGATAAACTGGCAGACCTCTAGTAAAAAATAAAGTAAAATTTAGAATTAAGGTAAAATTAAGTTAGATTTAGGGTTATAGGGTAATTTTAAGGTAAAATTAAGGTTTGTTTTTAAATAAAAAAAGAGAAGCAAAAAAAAAAAATATTCTTTTAAAATTTAGAAGGAAGCGCAAGCACACAGCTAATCTAAGTAAAGTTAGAGCACATTCCAAACTGAAAGGTTTTGTATTGCTTCCAATTTATGAAGCAATCCTCTGCCCGGAGTGTGTGAAAATTTATTATTAAATTGTCAAAATTTTGGTCATTTAAATTTTTTGACCACAGTATTGTAAAACAGTAAAATTGAGTCACTGATAAAGACTTAAATATTAGAGTAAAATTCCTCCACGAGGAGTCACGTGACTCGATCGTGGTCAGTAAAGGAAGAAGAAAAAATTCATAAAAGTGTAAATATGTCAATAAAATTTGTATCAAAATGATATGTTTGGATTTATCCTCACAAAGTTTAAAGAATATTTTCTTTTGAATAAAATTTAAGGTATATTTTGCATAAAGTATAGTTTTTGCATTGGGATTTCTTTTAACTTAAATAAAAGTTGTTAGAACTCCCCTTTCAACATAGTTCTCTCTTTCATAATAAGTTGTAATATATTTGCGAAATTCATATTGGCTTTTTTGTATTGAAGAATTTTGAAACTTAAGAGCCGCAATTTCATGAAAATCTTAATTTCGATTCATATATGGCTTTTTTGTATTAAAAAATTTTAAAGCTTAAAGGCCGCAATTTCATGAAAATCTTGATTTCGAATGAAGCCATGAAACTAGTTTTCTAACCAAATAAAAGTTTGGGTAAAATTTATTGTGCAAATTCAAAGGGAAGGTTTTTTGCTCATTCGTAAGGATTTTCTAATCGGGTAACCTAAATTAGACCTAGGAAAATCAAAGCATAAATTAGTTTTTTTAGGGCATAAAATTGATATACGTGATTTGCGTATATCCTAAAAATTGCAAATTTCATGAAATATTTCTTTTTACGAAAAATATGAGCGTATACTCAAACTCATAAAGAAATTAACTTTCTTTAAATCCAAGCTTTCATTGTGAGAGTTTACTTAAAAGGTCTGGCAATTAATTGCGCAAGACTTAAATATTTTCTATAAATATATTTGTGTGAGTGCATACATAGTATACTCAAACTCATAAAGAAATTAACTTTCTTTAAATCTAAGCTTTCATTGTGAGAGTTTACGTAAAAGGTCTGGCAATTAATTGCGCAAGACTTAAATTTTTTCTATATATATATATATGTGTGTGTGTGAGAGTTCATACATACTGCATATTGTATTTAAATTACTGTATTAAAACTCCAAAAAGTATCACTCAAGTATTTTTTCTTTTTCTACTATATATCATTTTAAGTAAACTAAAAATTTGGCATAAAATTTTGTATCAAAATGGTTGGATTTATCCTCACAATATATATATATATATATATATATATATATATATATATTATATATATATATATATGACTAATATATTATATAATATATAGTATTATATATATATATTATATATTTATATATATTATATATACTATAACTTATACCATATATATATATATAATATTATTATAATATATATATTATTATATATATATTTAATACTAATATATATATATAATATATATATATTATATATATAATATTATATATATATATATGATATATATAGTATATATAATATATAATATTAATAATATATATATATACTTGAATGGTGATTTGATTGGATTTGAAAGTGGTGGTAAACAAAGCGTTTACTGAGGTAGGTTAGAGGATTGGAGAGAGCTTTAATAGACCTTACATAAGGGAGGGGATAAGGTAACTGTAGGTATTATAGCGGAAAATTAGTTTATTGAGTGTTAGTAGGAGAAGATATATACTGAGGACTGATTGGTGAAGAATTAGGTGCGTTTAGAAGTGGTAGACGGATGTGTGGATAAATCTTTTAACATCGAAACAATGATTGGGAATGAGGGAAAAGAAAAATAAAAAAAAGAAAAATAAATGTAAGGTTTTATGGATTTCCAACAGCCGTATGATAGGATAAAGGAAGCTCTATACAATTATTAGTGATATATGATTTTGGTGGTAGGCTGAATGAAATCAAAAGTATATATGATGATAGTGAAGAATGTGCAAGAATAAATAGATCGTAAGTGATTGGTTTAATATTAATAGAGGAGTGAGGCAGGGATGTGTTATGTCTCCCTGGTTATTTCAATTTGAAAGAATTAGAGGTGGGTGGCAAGGATGGTGTTAGACTAGAAAGAGTAAGGTATGGTTGGTGGTGAGATAGTCCTACTAGTGTGAAATTATGGGGTTTTTAGGATTGGTTGAAAAAAAAAAAAAAGGGCAAAAATCTTGAAAAAAAAAACTAAAAGTGATCTTTTTTCTGAAGTTTAATATTTAGGATATATGTTGAATGAAAAGGGAACAGATGATAAAGAGTTTAGTAGGAAAGTTGTGAATGGCAGGAAGGTGGCTGGAACAATTAAATTGTTGATGGATGTAAAGGGATTAAGTCATGAGCGCGATACAATCTTACATGAGGGCATGTTATTACCTGTGTTAATGTATAGTAGTGAGACTATGACTATGATCTGGAATAAGAGGTATAGATCTAAAGTTCAATGTGTTCGATGGACAATCTTAAGAGAGTGTTAGGTATGAGAAGAATTGATAAAATGAGGAATGAACGTATTAGGGAGTTGTGTGGTATGAAGAAATGGGTAAATGAGAGAATAAATATAAGTACATTGAGATGGTTTGATCATGTGAAAAGGATGGATGATAGTCGGTTGGTTAAACAGATGTATAGTGGTGAGTATGCTGGGAATCAACTGGCTGAGAGACCTGAGAAAAAGTGGATTGAGTCAGAAAAGAAATGCCTGGAGGAGAGAAATAGAGTTTGGCAGAGGCGAGAAGAAAGGTGCATAACAGGAGTAGAGGAGTTTTGCGATTGGGTATGGTTGTGGCCCACCTGGGCCAAGGGATGACCACATTGATGAGATCCATAGTGAGGGTTTGTTCATGGTCTGTGAGAAGCATCTAGGGTAGATTTGTCTGATGTCAAAAGAGTTTCTCACTAAAAGTATAAAGGGGGTGGTAAGGCTGGGCTTTCTTTTCAACTTGCTTCATATTCTCTACTACTTTTCTGTTTCCCAGTGCATGTTAAGCACTTACCCCCCCCTTTTGGGAGAAAGCGCGGCGTGAATCATATATATAATATATATAAGTATATATATATAATTATATATTATATATACTAATATATATATAATATATATATATATATATATATATATATTATATATATATATATATATAATATATTATCAGAACATCATGGGGGGAACTCGTCATAAGGTTAATGCTGAAGTGTAATATGTTAATTTTTTTAAATTGTAAAATATTTTTCACATTCAAGACAGGTTTTTTTTAAGTAGTAAATAGAATATATTTTTACCATATATAAAAATTTAAAGTAAATAACTTACACTACTAGTCAAAAAAATTTCCCGAAATCTGAAATTTTTTTTTTTTTTTAATTGGCAAAAAATTTAAAGACCTCGTGAATCTCGTAGATTTAAGATATCAGATTTTGACTTAGATGCATATTGGGAAGTCTATTTTTAAAACATTTCCATGTAAAAAATTTAAAACAATCATTAAGCTTATTTTTAAAGTTAAAGTTTTTTTTCAATTTCGGGGGAAAATCGTTGGCATCACGGGAAAGCCGGTCACGTATAAACTTATATAAAAATGTATTTTTTTTTAGTTTTCATAATATTTATTCTAATTTTTTAATGTATGGTAGACTAAAAGACATTTGTTTAATGTTTTCTATACATATCTTTCTTACTATCTAGTGTAAGGATAAAAAAAAAGTTCACGTGAAATGTGCGTATCATAATATATAAAAAAAAAAAAAAAAAAAAAAAAAAAGTGCCTGTCTTTTTTTAAAAAGTGCAAATATTATTATTATTATTAAAATTAATTAAAATTGATGGTCATAATTAATATACATATTGTGAACATTATTTTTCGTCAAAAAGTTCAACGGTGAAATGGTGCGTCAGGACGGCCTACCTCCAATATAAAGTGGCTTACTTGTTTGTCTAAAAAGTTGAAATATTATTATTATTATTAGAAATTATTACAAATTATTGCTTTTTATACATTCAATTCATTTTTTTCTAATGCTTTTTAGCATATCAAAAATGAGCCTTAAAATGTCAAAATTTTGTAAAAATCAACGTTTGCAATGTTATATAAAAATATAACTTAGACTTGTGTTTTTTTCTATCAAATTAATTATATACATTATTTGAACTCTATTTAATCATTTAAATTATAATTATATTAGTTTGGACCAAGCTACAGAACAATAAATTTAATGAACCGGCTTTCCCCTACGCCATCTGACCGGTTTTTCCCGTAAGTCAATTTTTTGAAAATGGAATTTTCAAAAAAATTTTAAAAATATTCATTTCGAGATTATTTTTTGTTGCAACAGTTTCTATACCGTTAATAAACTCCAATTGCGTAAAACTGATCTAGTAAATATAGATGTAACTTAAAAATTCGATTAGCCCAAATATTGATTAATTAAATAAAAAAAAAAAAAAACGCCGATTTTTGACTGATTCCCCCATTTTACGGTATATATATATATATATTATATATATTATATATATATATATATATATATATAATATATTATTAATAATATATATATATATATAATATATATATATTATATATATATATATATATAGACATGCAGGCAGGCACCGGATGTCCACTCCGGCTTTGGCCGCAGTCTGTGATTCTTCGTAAATCAAGCCGGTTCCGGCCGGAGCCACTAAGTCTCCGCTTCTTCCGGGCGGAAGACTATAAATATTTTGAAAGGTAAGTTTGAAAATAAAAATAAGTTTGATTCATTGAAAGTAATAATAAGACATTTAATGAATTAAATTTATTAAGAAGAACTGATTCATACAAAAAAGTGTAAAAAATTATTTTAATATTTTTTTGTTGTAGTGATAATATTAAGTCAAACTAATAACTAATATTATAACTATAATAATATATAATAATATGAATAGGCCTATTTGACACCATTTACTAAATTGACTAATTATTTTGATAATCAACTTAAAAGGGTTTGATATCAAAATGACCCTTAACAAAAATAAACTTGTTGATAAATCTAGCTTTAAAAATGCAATACAGAATAGGTAAAATGAAATTGGTAAACGAACTTTTAAACTACATGCCATATCTACCCAAAAGACTAAAAAATTATGATATCCTTAATCTTAAATATTTAAAGAGTTTTTAAGTTTTAACAAACTAAGATTGTGGCTCTTCTATATATAATATATATATATATATATAATACTATATATATATATAATATATATATATATACTATTATATATATATATATATTATTATATATATACTATATATATATATATATATATATATATATATATATAATTATATTATAATTATAATAGTATTATATATATATAATATATTAATAAAGTCATGTACCAAGCTGTTATCGATCTGGCATAGGGTATAAATAAAAAAATTTTGAGAAAATTAAATTATAATTGTTAAACACAAAGTCAGCGAAAGGAAAGTTAAAATAGCTTATGCGTTGCTATTTAGGTAACCATTCTCTATTATTTAAAATTAAATGCTTTTAAATTATGATGAAGAAACAGGAGCTGATCAGTAGTGGTTGGAGCAAGACAATTTCCTTTGACTTGCATAAATATTTATTGGCTTAAACATTCTCTCGCTAAACACACTTGAAGGTGGAGCAGAGAGATATTTCTAGCTAATTCAGGTAAGATGCAATCAGGCTAAAGAGCTTTTCTTTCTTTCCCCCATAACAGTGGATCAGCATCCGATTTTCGTTCCATAAGTGGTGGTGCAAAATATTTATCACAGTAGTTTTAAATTGTATTTTCTAATTCATGTTGTTTTCTCACACTGCTGCTTCTACGTTTGCGTTTTCACGTCTTTTTTCTCGCTTTTGATCAGTTCCACTTGGTTTGATTATATTTGAATATTCTTCATTGGTTTCATTCTGAAGATTTTTCTGTGATGTCATCCAAAATGCACTTCCTGAAAATTGAATCGTCGCTTTTTTCTGCCAGTATCTGCTTGTTTCATTTTCAGATTCTTCATGTGAAATCTGTATGAGACTGATCATTTTGATCATCATTTTGTTCATGCAGAATCTGAACTTAAAGTAATATTTTCTGTAACTTTTTATAAAAAGTTTTGCTTTTTCTTTGAGCATAAATTTTATTTTTATTCTGATTTTATAATAATATCAAGGGAGCTAATTTGTATTGTGGATTTAGAACTGTTTGTAAGTACATTAAGGGGTTTTCCTTCTCTTTAATGGTTACAAAACGTTAGTAACAGAATTAAAATGTTCATCTTTTTCATCGTTTTACACAGCTATACTTCCAGGTTTTTGCTAAATATTTTTGGCAATGCATTAACTACAGGTATTACAAAAGATAAATCACATCATCATTACTCGCTCTTTTAGTTATTCTGTCAAATGGTTGTAAGCAATCGTAATTATATTCTCCATTATCGCTTCCAGTGAAGTTTGCATTCAAGGATTTCTAGATTGTTTTTTCGAATTTGAAAAATATATAATAATGCAGATTTTTGTCTCTATGATTCCTTTCGCAGCATATAATATGAATGAATTCATCTTGTTTCTCACTCTTGGATAACTTGTATAATCTGCAAATTTTTTGAGATTTTTGAATTTCAGTTAACTTAGTTGTAGCAAATGGTGATCTACTAAAATGATACAATTTTCCTACATAAAGTAAATAAATCTTTATTGATTTTTGAGAAAATATGGCATCATGTATTACTTACTAGCTGTAAGGAATGAATAAACATGTCTCATTTATAACACCTGTCGCTCTCATACCTTTTGTAATGTTTGGTGCGTCATTATCTGTTAGGTGCAACAATGAATAATTTTCCTTTTTTAAATCCCAGCTCTTTAGATATTCTCACTTTTTAGACATATAATTTCTGAGAATGAGAAGCACTAAAACTTCTGATTTGTAATGTTCACTCTTCCTTTGAAAATCTTTATCCATCCAGTGCTCTGACATATATACTTATAAAGCTTTCATTGTTATATCAGCAAGTCCAACTATCTGATGTTAATGTTATTGCTTGAATTTCTTTCAGGCTGAAGTGTTATTTGTTCTTTAACCATTTTAGTATATTGTTGGGATACATCCTTCTGAAAAGTACGGCCTTGCATGGAATATTATATTTGGACATATGTGATTTATTAATCTCTTAAATAATGTCTTCAACAAAAGAAAATGGTAGATTGCCCACAGCAATCATTTCCCCAATTTTGAAATGAATTTCTGTGCTTTTTCTATCCATTAATTTTTCCCTAATTTTGGTTTTCTCAGTTTATTTCAAACAGTGTAGCCTGAAGATTTCTTCTTTTTTTAATAGAGGTAGTTGATGATATGGATGGACATGGATATCATCTGCTGTGTCTGTGATATCATATTTCTTTTTTCAGCCACCTTTCCTTTGAAGATTCAGACTATTTCTTTATTCAATATGTGCTTTCAATGTTTCTTTTCAGATGATCCAAGTAAAGTTATGTACTTAAAATTTTGAAACCTTTCTTTTTGTAATTTTACTCTTGATAGTAATTTTATTCCCAGTAGCACACAAAAGACACTCAGATTTTACTATTATCGCTTACTTTTAATCTTAAAGTATTCCACACTAGAGAAGACATAATATCCAAAATGGAAATTAATTACAGATTTTTTTAATATTTTTAGATAAAATATGTAAAAAATAAAAAATAATATATATATATATATATATATAGTATTATATATATATATAATATATATATATATATTATATATATATATACAAATTCATATATAGAGATGAATATTAAATAGATACTTCTGTTATCATAGTCTAGAGAGAGGATCATCCATTTCTTAAAGTATATTTATATATATATTATATAGTATATATATACATATATTAACGTGCGTATAATATATATACGTATATATAATATAAGATAATTATATTATATATATATAATATATATATATATTATATTATATAGTATATAAATATGGTAAAGACTTATATTATGTAATATAGAATATATATTAATTTTTTTTTTATTCTACTCGCCTTTTTTAAATTAATGGAGAAAATCTGTAATTAATTTCCATTCTGAATATTATGTTTCTCTAGTGTGGAATTACTTTAAGATTAAAGTAAGCGATAATAGTAAGCTGATGTCTTTTGTGTGCTACTCGGAATACATTACCTAGATAGAGCAGACGTAGTCCAAAGAAAGGTTCAAAATATTATAGTAAATAAGCTTTTTACTGGATCATCGTTGAAAAAGAAACATGAAGCACATAATTTGAAATTAAGAGAAATTTATCTGAATTTCAAAGAGGAAAGGTGGCTGAAAAAAGAAAATATGATAATGTTAAAGAACTTTTTGACAAAATACGCTATGCTTATCATCAAGCTTACCTCTATTTAAAAAAGAATTGTTCAGCCTACAACTGTTTGAAAAATAACTGAGAAAACAAAGATTTGGGAAAATTATGATAGAAAAAGCACAGAAATTCATTTCAAAATTGGGGAAATGATTGCTTGGACAATCTGCCATTTTTCTTTTGTTGAAGACATTGGTTTTAAGAGATTAATAAATCAGGTATGTCCACAATATAATATTCCATCAAGGAGGTATTATTCAGAAGAGATTATCCAAATAATATATAAAAGGGTAAAGAAGAAAATAACACTTCAGCTGAAAAGAAATTTCAACAATAACATTAACATCAGATGAGTTGGTACTTGCGATATAAAATGAAGCATTTTATAAGTTATATATGTCAGAGCACTGGATGGATAGAAGATTTTCAAAGGTATAGTTTAAAGTTTATAACAAACCCCCAGGTTATGCACTTTGAATGTTTTAACGTAAAGTTACCCGAAAAGTGGCATTCACCACCTAACACTATAGTTTACACTTAAATCAACAAACCACTGTTTTTAGTAAAATATACTGGTTGATTAAAGTGAAAGTTAACTAATGAACTAATGACCACAATAGGTCTATTTAAATTCAATATAATTGAACTGGGGTAACTTGGGGTGGTTATACTAAATTCTCACAACAAAAAAAAAAAAAAACAAAAAAAAAAGAAAAAAAAAAAAAAAAAAAAAAAAAAAAGAAAAAAACTAAAAAAAAAAAAAAAATAAAGTTAACTGAAAAATTCAAAAATCTCAAAATTTGCAATACACAAGCTTATCCAAGATGAGGAAACAAGAGGAATTCATCAATATATATATGCTGCAAAGGATGCATAGAGCATAAAATTTTGCCATTATTATATATTTTTCAAAATTCGAAAACAATCTAGAAATCTTGAATGCAAAATCACTGTGAAGCTAATGGAGAGATATAATTAGTTGCTACAACGCATTTGAAGAATTACACTAAAGAGCGAGTAATGATGATGTTAGATTTAATCTTTTGGTACATACCTTAGTTAATGCAATTGCAAATATTTGAGCAAAACTGGAAGTATAGCTGTGTAAAAACTATGAAAGATGAACTCTTAAATTCTGTTACTGAACGTTTTGGTCCATTAAAGAGAAGAACCTTATTCTTACAACAGTTCTAAATCACAATACAAATTACTCCTTTGATATTTATCTTGATTCAGAATAAATAAAATTTTATGCTCAAAGAAAAAAGCAAAAACTTTTTATAAAAGTTAAAGAGAATATTACTTTAAGTTCGATTCTGATGAACAAAAATGATGATCAAAATGATCAGTCTCAATACAGATTCACATGAAGAATCTAAAATGAAACGGCAGATATTGAGAAGAAAACACATTCAATTTTCAGGAAGTGCTTTGATGAATGCTACACAGAAAATCCTTCAGAAGAAAATGAAAGAATATTCAGATATATCAACAAGTGAATCTGTATCAAAGGAGAAAAAGTTAAAACGCAAAACGTAGAAGCACATGAGAGAAAACAAACATGAATTAGAAAATACTATACAAACTACTGTGGATAAATATTTTGCACCACCACTTATGGAACGAAAATCGATGCTGATCCACTGTTTGGTGGAAAGAAAGAAAAGCTCTTTTATCTCTGATGCCTCTTACGCTGAAATTAGCCTCAGGAATGTATCTCTCTGCTCACCTTTTAAGTTGTATTAGCGAGAGAATTTTGCCAAGCAGTAAATATTTATGCAAGGTCAAGGGAGTTGACACCACACTATAACCTCAGATTTGTTTTCTTCATCATAATTTAAGAGCATTTAATTTTAAAAAATATGAGAATGGTTACCTAAATAGCAATGCATAGCCTATTTACTTTCCTTTCACTGACTTTTGTGTTTTACAATATAATTTAATTTTCTCAAATTTTTTACTTATACTCTATGCAGTATCGATAACAGCTGGTACATGCACTTCTATTATATATATATATTATATATATATATATATGTAATATATTTATATATATATATATATATATATATATATATAGTATATATATTATATATATATTAAACATTACATTTACATTGTTTTTTCTTATCTGATATATATATATATATATATTATATAATATTATATATATATATATATATATCATATTTAATAGCGTTAGTTTGTTAAAACTTAAAAACTCTTTTAATAAATTTAAAGATTAAGGATATCATAATTTTTTAGTCTTTGGTCAGATATGGCTGTGTTTAAAATGGTCGTTTACCAATTGTTGATTTACTATTTTATGGTATTGCATTTTTAATAAGCTAGATTTATCAAAAGTGCATTTTTTGTTAGGGTAGTCATTTTGGATGATCAAACCTTTTAAGTCGTTGTTTATGCAAAATAATTAGGTGAATTTAGTAAATGGTGTCATATAGGCCTAATTATATTATTATATATTGTTATAGGTTAAAATATTAGTTATTAGTTTGAACATAATTTAATTTAATCATCCCTACAACAAAAAAATATTAAATAATTTTTTTAGCACTTTTTTATGAATAAGTTCTTCTAAATAAATTTAATTCATTAGAATTCTTATTATTATAATAATAAAAATTTAACTATTTTTATTTTCAAAAGTTACTTTCAAAAATATAGGTCTCCGACCGGAGAAAGGCGGAGACTAGTGTCTCGGCGAGGCGGAGAATCTTTAAAAGGACGAAACTGCGAAAGCCGAGCGGAGATTCCGGTCACATAACCCCTAATATATAATATATATATATATATATATCATATATATATCTATATATATATATATATTATATATATATATATATATATATATATAATATATATTATATTTAATTTATATATTATATACGTATATAATGGGGGAATGGTCAAAAATCGGACGTTTTTTTTTTATTTTTTTTATTTAAAATATTTTAAATTAGTCATTGGAATTTAATATTATCATCATTACTTAACAAAGCTTCTTGTATTTTTTAGAGTTTTCTTAAATGGATTTAGAATAATAATAATAAAAATCTCGAAATGAATATTTTTAAAATTTTTTGAAAAAATCCATTTTCAAAAAATTGAATTGGAAACCCCATTGGCGTAGGGGAAAGCCGGTCATTAAATATTATTTGGTTTGTGGCTTGTCAAACTATTATAAATTAATAATTTAACATGTTAAATAGAGTTCAATAATGTTATAGAATTAATTTTTTGGATAGAAAACACAAGTCTAAGTTATATTTTTAATTAAGATTTTGAAAATTTTCATTTTTACAGAAAATTTTGAAAATTTTATTTTTATTTATTTTAAGGAAAGGATTTGGTGCTTGACAAAAAAATCCTTAGTCCTAACCTAACTAAATATTTCTAATAATAATATAATATTTCAACTTTTTTAACAAAATAAGCACTTTATATTGCGAGTAGGCCTATGTACTGCACATTTCACGTAACTTTTTGACGAAAAAATTTTCACAATATTATAATTTAAATTATGACCATCAATTTTAATATTTTAATAATAATAATCAATTTTGTAATTTCAATAAAAAAATTTTAGGCCACTTTTTTTTTTTTTTTTTTTTTTTTTTTATATATTATTACCACCTCACGTGGTAATTTTTTTTTATCCTTACACTAGATGGAAGAAAGAGATAGGTATAGGAAACATTAAACAAATGTCTTTTAGTCTACCAAGTACATAAAAATTAATAAATATTATTAAAAATCTAAACAAAAAAATAACATTTTTAATATAAGTTTATACTGACGGCTTTCCCTGATGCCAACCGATTTCCCCCGAAAGTTGGAAAAAACTTAACTCTTAAAATAAGCTTATATTTTAAAATTTTTACATGGAACAATGTAAAAATAGGACTTCCCAATATGCATCATAAGTCAAAATTGTGATATTAAATCTACGAGATTCCCCAGGTCTTAGAATTTTTCTTGCAATTTAAAAAAAAGAAAAAAAATTTTCCCAATTTTGGGAAATTTTTTGACTAGTAGGTGTAAGTTTTTTACTTAAATTTTTTTATATATGGTAAAATATATTTACCTAATATTAATGCTAGAGAACCTTTCTGAATTGAATAAGACATATTTCAATTCTAAAAAAATTAACAATATTATAAAGTGACTGGTTTTCTCCCCTCTGTGACCGATTTCCCCCATTTTATTACGGTGATTATTATATATATATATATATATATATAATATAGTATTATATATTATATATATATATATATATATATTTATATATATTATATTATATATATATATATAATATAATATAATAATATATATATATCAGGGCTTTCTCTTCCCCAAGGGGGTAAGGTGCGTTGCTATGCACTGGAAACAGAAAAGTAGTAGAAGAAATATGATGAGGCAAGTTGAAAAGAAAGCCCACCGTTTACCAACCCCCTTTTATACTTTTAGTAAAGAACTCTTTGCAAGTCAGAAAATCTACCTAGAGCTCACAGAACCATGACATAACCTCACTAATGCATCTTCATCAATGTGGGGTTCATGCCCTTGGCCCAGGTGGGCACCAACCATGCCCCCACGCAAAACTCCTCTACTCCTGTTATGCACCTTTTTCTCGCCTCTGAACAAAACTCCTATTTCTCTCCTCCAGGCATTTCTTTTCTGACTCAATCCACTTTTCTCAGGTCTCCCAACGGTCGTTTTCCAGCATACTCACCACTATACAGCTGTTAACCAACCGGACTATCATCCATACCTTTTCACTATGACAACCAATCTCAATGTACTTAATATTTATCTCTCATTTACCCATTTCTTCATACCACACAACTACTTTTTATTTCTTATTCTCATTTTATCACATTCTTCTCATACTAAACCTTCCCTAAGATTGTCCATCGAACACATTGAACTTTAGATCTATACCTCTTATTTCCAGACCATAGTCTCACTCTCACTACTATCCATTAACACAGGTAATAACATTCCCTCATGTAGATTGTATCGCGCTCATGACCTATAATCCCTTCTACATCCACCAAAAATTTAATTGTTCCAGCCACCTCCTGCATTCACAACTTATCCTAGCTAACTCTTTATCATCCTGTTCCTTTCATTCAACATATACTCCTAAATATTTACACTTCAGCACAACATTGTTCCAGTTGCTCCCATCTAACATAATTTCACACTGAGGACATCCTCACTCAAAACCATGACCCATTACTCTTTTCTATTCTAACCGATCCTTGCCACACCTCTCTAATTCTTTCATAATTGAAAACCAGGGAGACATACACATCCCTGCCTCACTCTCTATTAATATTAAACCAATCACTTAACGAAGTGGTTATTTATTCTTGCACAGTTTCTTCACTATCATCATTATACTTTTGATTTCGATTCCAGCTCTTACCACCAATGCCATTATATCACTATAATTGGTCATTAGAGCTTTCCCTATTAATTCTCAGCTCATACCGCCTGTTTGGAAATTCTTCATATCTCTTATTTTCTCTATCCTCATTTTCCAATCATTTGTTTCGATGTAAAAGATCTTGATCCACACATCCTCTACCACTCTAAACGCACCTAGTTCTTCACCAAGTATCTTCAGTAGATATATCTTGCCCTACAACACATCAATAAACTATTCCCTATAATACTACAGTTTACTTATCCCCTTACCTTTGTTAAGGTACTATTAAGCTCTCCTCCAATCCCCATAATACCTCCATAACGCTTTGTTACAAACTTTCAAATCCATTCAATCACCATCTCACATTATATATATATTATATATTATATATATATATAGTTATATATATATATATATAATTATATATATAGGTATATATATATATATATTATATATATATATAATATTATATATATATATATTATATATTATATTATATATAATATTATATATATATAGGTATATTATAGTATATATATATATATATATATTTAATATATATAATATATATATTATATATATATATATTATATAATTAGTTATATATATATATATATATATATATATATTATATATATATATATTATATTCTATATTGTGGAGGATAAATCAAAAATATCATTTTTGATAACAAATTTTTTGCATATTTACACTTTATATTTCTCGTCTTTTTTCATTTAGAAGCTTTAGAAAAAATACTTGTGATACTTTTTGGAGTTTTAATACAGTACTTTAAATACAATATGCAGTATGTATGCACTCACACACATACACACCCATACACACACACTCATACACACCACACATATATAACATATTATATATATTATATATTATATATATATAATATATTATATATATATATATATATATATATATATATATATATATATATTATATAGTAATATATATTATTATATATATATATATATTATATATAGGAAAAATTTAAGTCTTGCGAAATTAATTGCCAGACCTTTTACGTAAACTCTCACAATGAAAGCTTAGATTTAAAGAAAGTTAATTTCTTTATGAGTTTGAGTATACGCTCATATTTTTCGTAAAAAGAAATATTTCATGAAATTTGTTATTTTTAGGATATACGCAAATCACGTATATGAATTTTATGCCCAAAAAAAAACTAATTTATGCTTTGATTTTCCTAGGTCTAATTTAGGTTACCCGATTAGAAAATCCTTACGAATGAGCAAAAAACCTTCCTTTTGAATTTGCACAATAAATGTTACCCAAACTTTTATTTGGTTAGAAAACTAGTTTTATAGCTTCATTCGAAATCAATATTTCATTGAAATTGCGGCTTTTAAGTTTTAAATTTTTTTAATACAAAAAAGCCAATATGAATCGAAATCAAGTATAAATTGCGGCTTTTAAGTTTCAAAATTTTTCAATACAAAAAAGCCATATATGAATTTCGCAAATATATTACAACTTATTATGAAAGAGAGAACTATGTTGAAAGGGGAGTTCTAACAACTTTTATTTAAGTTAAAAGAAATCCCAATGAAAAATATACCTTCAACTTTATTCAAGAGAAAATATTCTTTAAACTTTGTGAGGATAAATCCAAACATATCATTTTGATACAAATTTTATTGACATATTTACACTTTTATGAATTTTTTCTTCTTCCTATACTGACCACGATCGAGTCACGTGACTCCTCGCGGAGGAATTTTACTCTAATATTTAAGTCTTTATCGGTGACTCAATTTTACTGTTTTACAATACTGTGGTCAAAAAATTTTAATGACCAAAATTTTGACAATTTAATAATAAATTTTCACACACTCCGGGCAGAGGATTGCTTCATAAATTGGAAGCAATACAAAACCTTTCAGTTTGGAATGTGCTCTAACTTTACTTAGATTATCTGTGTGCTTGCGCTTCCTTCTAAATTTTAAAAGAATATATTTTTTTTTTTTTTTCATTTTTTATTTAAAAACAAACCTTAATTTTACCTTAAAATTACCCTATAACCCTAAATCTAACTTAATTTTACCTTAATTCTAAATTTTACTTTATTATTTTTACTTGAGGTCTGCCAGTTTATCTCTCATAAACTGCCTTTGTTTAAGAGCAGCTTTTCTCTGAGGTCTATTAATGTTGAATTTTATTATTATTATTATTATTATTATTATTATTATTATTATTATTATTATTATTATTATTATTATTATTATTATTATTATTATTATTATTATTATTATTATTATTATTATTATTAGAAGAAGAAGAACCAGGTCTGTTGCTGTTGTCATAGGTACAGGTGTTACATTGTTAACAAATTCTGTATTTAATTCGAGGGGGTAAAGGTTGCTGATGGAATGCAACCCTACTTCACCAGAACCGGTTTTTAATTTTTCTGATCTGCGGTTATTCACGTGACCTATTTTCACATCCAACACTCTGCCCAATTTCCAAAATGGACGTGGTTTATTGCTGTCTTTTATGAGAACCACATCTCCCACCTTTACTTTATCTTCCCAAGTACCCTGAAACGAGTGTCTGGACCACTCCCGGAGACTTAGGAGATACTCCTCATGCCACAAACGACTGAACTCTTCATAGAGTTCATTTTGCTTTACGAGGGTAGAATCCAGCACCTCCTTGTTGGGTGCACTGCCCATCTGATATTCTATTGTATCAAAATTACTTTTAAATATTAAATTACTATTGAACATTACTTTCAAAAAACAATTGGGCATTATTGCCTCCAACTCAGAGGTACCAGATCTATAGGTTAGGGGTCTGGAATTGATGGCATTTTCTATGTCAGACAGGGTGGTAAGAAGCTCAAAATAGGTTACTTTACTCTTTCCAACAGCTTTATACAGACACTGTTTCATAACTTTTATTAACCTTTCCCAATGGCTGCCTTGCCATGGAGAAAAGAGGTTTATTTTTATATGTTTGATCTGATTTTTATCAAACTCTTCCTTGAAAGCATTGGTATTAAAGGACTCTTCTATTATTTTGCACCCTTTATTAAAATATAATACATTGTCACTATATATGTATGATGGTATACTAAATTTGTTACAGAACCTTTTGAAAGCTAGAAGAAAGTCAGATGTGTTCATGGAAGGTACCAGTTCTAAGTGTACAGCTCTGATGTTTAAGCAAGTGAAAATTAAGATGTACATTTTCTGTAACTTTGAGGTGGTGTTTTTGACATATATATGAGAGGTGAAATCAATACCTGTGTGTTGGTAAGGTTTTATGAGATTCATGTGTGTTCTAGGTATGTCAATGAAACGTGGGTACCTGTAAGAAAGAGCATTGTACTTCTTGCATGTAATGCATTCTAATAACACAGATCTTACAGCAGCTCTACCCTTAGGTATCCACACACCTTGATTTCTGATGTAATTAAGAGTAGTACCAATGCCAAGGTGCTTTACTTGCTCATGGGCATATTTAATAAATAGCAATGTAAAGCCATGATTTCTACCCATTAAAATAGGATTAGCTTGTTCATAGCTAATAAGAAGAGCCTTATTAATCCTGCCTTTGCTTCTTAAATATTGAAGACAATACATGTTGAAAAAGATTAAGTTTAAAATAATGCACATCAATGCTTTCAATGAAGTTTACTTTTACCTCTGTTTATATTTCATTCAAAAAGTTACAGACTTTTGCGGTATTTAACTTTTCATTTACTTTAATTCAATACCTTACAGACTTTTGCTGGTAATCAACATTTACTTTAATTTTACTAAGCCATTTAAAAATCCAGGCAGTGATTCTTAAGACTTTTCTATAGCAGGAATATTTACTTACATCTAAAATACTAATACATGTATTTTCTACTATATTTACATTTACCATTAATAGAGGTAAAGATTCCTGTGGTACACTCAACAATGGATACTTTGGCCAACTGTCTAAATCATTAGTTAACCAAACAGGACCATGATACCACAAAGCAAATATTTCCTTATACTTTTTAAAAGTTAAACCCCTAGTTAAAAAATCACCAGGATTTTCTGCTGTATTTACATACTTATAATACACAGTTACTTTATATTTGTTACTGATGGAAGTGATTAAGCCATCCATTTCATTTATTCTATTTTTTAAAAACTTCGATTTTACTTTAGTTTGTCTG
>JABUQX010085598.1:5000-43751 GCA_015478945.1 Trachelipus rathkii
ATTAATATTATATTATATGAGGATAAACTATAATATCTCTTAATTTTATGGCTTAATAACTCATATATCAACCTAAATTAATTCCCTGAATTAAGGTGATTAATAAATATTATATCATCCTAATATTATTCATTCTATATTATAATTTACCCCGATATATATAATATTACCCTTATTAATTAAATATCTCATTATTACTTTCAATGTATAATAAATATCTTTTAAAATAAATACTTATTATTAATATGTAGTGTTAAATTAATTAAGCTCAAGTATATAATAACAGTTGGTAAAATTCTTTTAAAAGATATTATGAAATTCCCAACCATTTACAAATATAGTAGTATAGTTTAAGTTAAGTTATAAGTTAAGTAATAACTTAATTTAGTAGTTAATTGTATTAAGTTAAGTTATATGAAAGTAGTATAAGTTAATAAGTAATGTTAGTATAGATAGCAGTAGGAGTTGCTATAGGGAAAGCTTTAGTTGTATTTTTATATTAGATTATTATAATTAATTTATTTTTTAATTTAATTAATATATTACATTAATTTATTATTAATTATATATTTATTATATTATTATTATATTATATATTTATTTATTAATTTATTTATGTAATATTAATTAATATCTAATTATAATTAATATATATATATTATAATATTAATATTAATTATATATTATTATTATTTAATAAATACAAACTTAATTATTATTATTATTAATATTATTAAGATATAATATTTAACATTCTTATGGTTTATATTTAATATTTAATTTTAAATATTTATTTTTGTTATTTTATATATTTTTTCTAAAGAATAATTTAATCATAATATTATATTTAATATATATTATTATTATTATTATTTTTAATTATTATTTAATTAATTAATTTAATTATTATATTTATTTAATTATGAATATAATTTTTATTATTATTTATTTAATTCCATATTTAATTTATATTAATTATTATTATATTATATTTATTAAATTATTATTATGTATTATATTTAATTATTATATATATTATTATTATATATTATTAGTACATATTAATATATATTGTGCCATTATGATATTAAATATAATCGTTTGGTTTAATTATTAATTATATTATTATTATTTATTTATTAATATTATAATCAATTTTTTATTAATATAATATTATATATTAATTCTTTTCTCCTTAAAATATTTACTTTATTATAACGTTATCTTATTTTAGTCCATTCTATATATTTAGATATATTATTATTATTCAATTATATTATTAAATTATTTATAATTATTGATTAATATTATTAATTATATTATATTTATTAATTTATTATATAAAATTTATTATTATATTATTATTTAATTATTATTTATATTAATTATATATATTATTATTATAATTATTATTATTAATTTGTATTAAAGAAATTAATATAGATTTAATTCATTAAGATTAAGTTTTAATTTAATTTAATTATTTTTATTATTTCATTTATAATTATTATTATTTATTTATATGAAAACCAAACGACAAATTTGTTGCATAAAGAATTATAAATTTTATAAAAATTATTTTTATGACTTAATTCATTTAAATTTTATTATTATGAAATAAACATAGTTGATTTTTTGTTTATTATATAATAATTATATTAATTAATTATTTATTTTTATAAATCTATATGAATTTGAAAAATATTTATTAAATTCTGAAAGTTATTTAACTATATTAGCATTAATATTATATTTAATTATATTTATTATTTAGTATAAATTTATATTATATAATTATAACTAACCAATTATTATCATAATTCTTGAAGATGTATTATACTAGCATATAATATTAATTAATATAAAATTGAATTAAAAAATGATTAATTTAATTTAGTTTTAAATTTTATCAAACTCGTAATTATATAAATCAATTATTATTTATGTATTATTTAAGTTTATCTAAGGTTATTATTAATATACTAATATATATAATATATTTTTATTAATATTATTTAATTAATTATTTATTGATTAATTTTTATATTTGCGAATATTTTAGTATATTAATATATTATCACATAATATTGTTTTAATAATTGTATAGAGTATATACATTTAGTTTAGTGGATATGTATTATACATATTTAAGCTGAATCCATTAAAGTTACTACTATAATTACGTATTTATTTACTTAAAAATTATATGTTACTTGTATTATTCTTAGAGTAGGGCTCATCAATAGGACACTAACACTTAGTATGTATTTACAGATTAATTAGAGCAGCCCCCTATTCAGAAATATGTTATATAAAACTAGTTAGTATATTTGATAAACAAATAACTAAAATACTAAATATTATAACAAATTTATGTATCAATAATCATAATATGAATTATGTAAATAATCATTAATAACTCTATTACTGACTAAAAATATTTATTTAATTTATATTATTTTAAATATATTACTTATCACATTCATTGTTCTTATATTAATTTATTAAGCTTATTATTATTATTATATTATAATATTATTTATTTATTATTATTATTATAATTATTATTATATTATTATATATGGTATATATATATTTAATACATTTATATTACAATATATATTTTTATACATAATATTATATTATTATTATTATTTAATTATTATTAGCTTGATATTTATATATTATTATTATATTAATTAATTTTAATATATATTTAATTTTACTTATTCATTAAATCTAAAAATTTTGATGTACTATTATTTATTTCAAGTCATATTAGCTGTTATAAAGTTAGCCTTTTATTTCATATACCTAGTATAAGATAATTAATTTATCGTCTTATTATACGAATATTATTCTGGAATAATTTAAATTAATATAATATAAATATCATTATTGATTCTCATAATTAACTAGTATTTAACGATATAGCTTTCGTAACTTATACGATTATATTACCTATCAGGACATTTTCTAAGGGAATGTTATTATTATTTATATTTTTTAGTAATAATATTTTACGCATTGTTATTAAATAACAATATTATCGATCGTTAAAATTCAATATAACTGTAAATATTAACAATAAATAAATAATTGAAATTTTAAAAATTTTAATTAAATCATAAAATATACAAATCTTAAAGTAAAAAACATATTGCAACCAAATTGTGATCAATAATTACAAATTTATAGTTTAATTTGAAAAATGCACTGATTTTAGGTTATGTCTGAGATATAATATGATCAAAAATTACTTGGTAAATTACCCGTTTCTCATATTAGTTGTTTTTAAAGATTATTATGCTTAAATTAACTAATTGTTACTGTGTTTATTATTATTATTATTATGATTATTATATAATCTATTATAGTTATTATTATTATTATATAATTATACTTATTATTATTATTATTATTATAATTATTTATTCATATTATTTCTGTGATAATATGAAGCTACTTATTTATACATATGTTGGTTATTAGTTTAGCTTGTCTAGTATAAATTTCGATTGATATAATATATTCCTTAGATTTCAGATTATGTAATATTCTCATAATATAACATTTCACTCTCGATTCTGATTAATTCATTATTAGATATACAGTTCTGGATTAGGAATATTCAAAAATTTGCAATGGTACGGCAAACAATTCACAGTGTCCAGTCTTCAGCGATCTTCATAATATAAAAATAATACAAATTTTTTATTACGGCTTTTATTACTGGTATCAATACTAATACTACTATCAATACTAATAATAACTAATACTGATTATGTTTATAACAGCTGGCATTTTTGCAATATCATTTGCGATTATTTTTGCTTCTATTGTTTGTAATATATATAGCAGTCATAAATTCGAGATGAATATAGACTATAAGTAATATAAATGAATAATAAATAATAGAAATTAATAATGATAAAATAAAGAGTTATAAGTAATGAAAATAATAATAATAATAATAATAATAATAATAATAATAATAATAATTAATAATAATAATAAATAATAATAATAAATACATAATAATAATAACTTATAAGAAAAGGATTGGAGAATAATAAATAATTCATAATATTTATTTAATAATATCTATAAATTATTTAATAATTGATAATAATACTAATTTATTTATTATTATAATTTTAAGTATTAATAATCAAAATTAATAATTATGATGAAATTATTAGAAATATAAAGATATATTTACCATGAAAACAATTATTGAAGTTAACTAAATGAAAGTTGATATTAATTTGTATATATGAATAATTAAAAGTAATAATTATAAAATATTAATGAATAATAATAATTAATATAATTATTAATAATTTAAATATTAATATTAAATATTAGAATAATGAAATATATAAAAATTAAATAATTCAATTGCTAATCAGATATTAATATATATCTGAAATAAGATTTATTATTAATAATTAACGTTATAAAATTAAAATAATAACTAAAAATATAACAATAAATATTTAATTAAATTTATTATATTATTATCAAATTACTATAATATAATTTTTAATATTATTATAATAACTAACAATAAAAAATGAATATTAATTTTTTTAGATTGTATCACAAATATAATAATATTAAGAAACGAATGATCTAAGAAAAGAATATAGAAAACATTACAAAGATTAAAATATTAATATATTTAATAGAATAATATATACAATAGCTTCCTACATAATTAATTCTAAAATAGAATCTGATTATAAAGATTTTAAATAAAGATAATAATATACAAAATAATAACACATTTTAATAATAACCTATTTATCCCCACAAAATGAATGACACATTTTAATAACTTAATATACTTAAACAATTAAAAATTGAATAATAAAATTATGAATAATTAAAAACTCTAAAATTTTAATTAATAATAAACATATATGATTAAAATTTGAAGAACACATTTAAAAAAGTATTAAAAAATTATTAATATAATGAAATAATTATTAAATACATAATTTACATAAAAAAATAAATTATTAAATCTTTTAAATAAAAATATAAAATACATACTAATAAAAATAAATTTTCAGAATTGAAATCCATTTTATACTGCTTCCCTCTGCGACACTCCAACAATTCAGTGCGATCTCTCTTAATAACGCACCAAAATAGAAATAAAAAATTCAATTTCTTTATTATAATTATTAATTTATTATAAAATAATAAATTAATATAATAATAACTTAATTAACATTGTAATATTATGATAAAACATAATCATTAAAAGTTAATGAAGCTATTGGGGTGATATGAAATAAATTTTATGATGAGGTGGGCCAAATATCGTTGGATCAAACCTCGTCCCTCCTGGAAGAGAATAGAAAGTCTTTATATATTTCAAATTTTATTATTATAGGCAAAGAGAGTACTAATTTTTCTTTATTTGATAAAAATTGTATAGAATACGATTATTTTTTTTCTTATAATATATTATTATCAAGATGCAATGTAATTAAAAGAAAACAAATCATAATATAATTAAATAATTTAAATCAATATATTAATTATTTAATCTGTATTGATTTTTAATAAATTAATATTTTGAAGAGATAAATAACTTAATTAAGTAATTAATTAATGGATTAATTACTCTAAAGAAATTATCTTCTATAAATTGTTTATAATTAAAAAAATATTAAATAATATTTAAAATTATTAATTTAATAAAACAAATAATATGTATTAATTTATAATTAATATAATTAAATTATATTAATAATAATAAATTAAATAATAATAATTATTATAATATCTCCTATTAAATAATATATATATTAAATATATTATTATTATAATTAATTTATATTTTAAATAATTAAATTTCATATATAATCTATCATATATTAAATATATAATATGGTGTATTAATGCAAATAATTTTTAACTAAAATCGAATATATCATATAAAGTGATATATTATAAGAATAATTATAATTATATAAATTAAATAATTCAATAATATTAATTATAATAAATAATATTATAAATATTAAATAAGTATGTAATAAATTATAATATATATAATAATAATATATGTAATAATATTCATATAGAAAAGTAATATATGTTCATTTATAGGTAATAATGATAAAGTAATAATATAATTATGATAAATCATATAATAATAATAAATAATTTTATTGATAAATAAATTAGATTTTAGAATAATAGGTGCACATATTATAGTATTACACACTTAATAAGTAACTTATCATTAATTATTTAATAAAATAAATACATGTAAATAATGTAACAATTTATTTTACAAATACTTCATATAATTATTTGTAAAAATATATTACATTTAAAATCATAAATGACTAGACTTAAATAATAATAATAATTAATAATAATAATAATTAATATAATAAAAATTGATAGATATAAGCAGAGCACTATTCATTTTTTTTTAGAAGGGAAATATTTCAAATTAAAAGCCAAATAATATGAAAATTTGGTTTGATGAGGAGCAATATAATATAATGGACATATACTTAGATAATAATGAAGGTAAAAGAAATTACATTGTATGAATTCTCGCAAAATAATAAAAATTAATTTCTGTGATTGCATTTATAATAATTTGTCTTTACAGTAATTTTTATAAGTGATTATAATTGCCTAACATGTCCATAATAATGGACAAAAGACTATAATATTAATTAATATAAAAATAAAGCATCAGTTCAACAAATAATATTATAATAATAATTATTAAATAAATAAAATAATAATAATTATATTAAATTATAAATGAAATAAGAATATAATATTAAATTAACCAGATAGTAAAATATAATTAAATATATAATAAATTTAATAATTTAATAAGTAAACAGACTAATCATAATAATGATAAAAATATTAAAATAATAATAATAATAAAAACAAAATATATATTAAAAAAAATGAATTTCCAAATCAAAAATAGTTCATATTCAATTTATCGAATCTACAATGGCAGAGTGATATATAAATATTTGCAGTGCCAGAAGGACAAGGACAATTAAAGAATAAAGAAATATTAAAAGACGAAAACTCGTCTGTTTCAAATTCCAAAGGAAATTGTTCATTCTAGAACAGTATTACATAGTAGTTAAATTTATTAAGAGGAGAACGCTGATTGCTGAATGAAGTATATCGAAGTCTAATTGTCTAGAAAAGAAGGCGTATGCTTCAATATTTATATATTCACTTATTTTATTTTCTTAGGTAGAGATAAATTTACGTGATAATATATTATAATAAAATATTATATATGAATTATTAATATATTAAAGTAATGTATGTGTGTAATACGGTCATATTTTTAAATATTTATAATATATATTATATAATATATTATATATTAAATATTACTATAATATAATATAAACTTTTATATTATAATATCAATTACTACGTAATAACAGTCATGGTAAGTACCATCAACGATGTAATCTTTGTGAAACAGACAGATAATAATTAATTAATTATTCTATTTAAAAGTAATTTAATATCTGGCAACTAGTATCTATCAAAGTTAAGATTCTTTCTAAGATGAAGAAACAAAGAGGTTAATATTAATGAAAATTCTTTAAGTGCTGACCTCATATAATTAAATTAATATAAATATTATTTATATATAAATTATATATTAATAATTTATTAATTTTATAGTAATATTTTTCAATTCTATAATATATACCTTTTAAGATAGATTCCTTGTGCAAATTAAAAATAATTATATATTTAATTATATATAATTATATATATTAATTATATATATATAATATTATACTATATATATATATTAAGTGATGGACCGATAGATGTTCAAAATTATTATATGGATATAATACTGCTTGGGAATTGCTGGAAGCGTGTATGTAAGGTTCTTAAATGAGGATTGCGGATGCGGTTAATATGCGTGAATGTATCAGGAATCTTATTTAAGATCATAAAGTATTAGTGATTAGGATGCGTTATAATATTTATATATAATGTGGATGTTTGTCCTTTTAAGATAATTCCTTGTGCAAATGTAGGAAAATATATTATATTATTAAATAGATATATATTAATATAATATTATATATAATAATATAAATATATAATAATAAATATATATAATATATATATATTATATATAATATATATATATATATAATTAATATATATATTATTATATATAATATTATAAATTATTATTATTTATAAATAAAATCATGCTGATTTACGTTAAATTATTCAAATTTTAGTGCTATTTAACTGACTGTTGTTTTGCTAACTAAATAGTGAAAATCACAAGACCACACCCTCATAAGCATACTGCACACGTAAATATAATACAACTATGATATTTTTAATCGTATATAGTCCTACTGATGAAAAATATCTCACTGAAATAATTATATATTACGATTGTTTCCACCACTTTATAACAGGATCATGATTATATAAAGTACTACTACTTACTACTAAACTCCCTGTACTAGTTAGGACTTATAAATATTATTATAATATATTAATAATATTAATTAATATTTATATATATTAATAATATAATAATATATATATAAATATATATTATTATAAATATTAAATTTTATATATATATAAATAATATATGATATTAATAATAAATATGATAATATAATTTATATAACGTATATATAATAAATATATTTAATTTATTATTAAATTATATATATATTAATATATATATATATATATATATTATAAATAATATATATATTAATAAAATAAGATTATAAGAACTAAATGTAAATTTAGAATTACTATAATATTTAGAATCTCAGTATATTAATTTCTGATATATTCAAAGCTTATAATACTAGATATGCATAAGGAAAGATAGTTGTGAGTAGGTATAGATAATTAAATTATATATATATATTTTTTTAAGATATATAATATATCTAATATTATATAATTATATATATACTATATAATATAAAATATATATATTAATATAATAATATAAGAATTAATAATATTAATATATATATATTATTATATTATATTAATAATAACATATATATTAATAATTATATATACTATATTATATATTATATATAATAATATATTAATATATAACTACCGTTGTACTCAGGTATATTGAGTACCTCATAAGAAAACTTCAAAAATTATAAAAGTAAGAAAATTATAAATAAACTGCACAAAATAATTTTTAACAAAACTTTTTCCCACCCTAAATTATGAGTACACGCTAAAACCCTTAAATATTTATAATAACAAATAATGTGAGACATACTGATAAATCCTCCATATTTAAGATCTGTTACCTTAATGAGCTTTATCGATACTCCAGGCTGAGTGTATAGATTATTTACTCGCTATGAAAAGGCGTTATTCGTAGTTAACTCATAATAAATATCTAGATCCATATTATCTCTCGACGGAATGCCATTAAGTTTGCCTACACTCACTCACCTATAAGACTTCGGAGAAAGGATAAAAAATGTATACCTATAATTTAGTCGCTGAAATAAAACTCTAAAGAGTACCTATACTATATATAGTATAATATAGTATATATAATTAAAGATTAATATTATATAGTAATATATAAATAATTTATAAAATATAATATATATTATATTAAATATATTATATATATACTTATATTAATAATATATTATATATTATATATAATATATATATATATATAATATTATATATAATATTATATAATATTAAATATAAAATCTTTTAAAATACTATATATATTAGAGATTAGAATCCTTGTTTATATATATAAATTAATATTATGATTAGACCTACTGATTTTCATGTGTGAGCATATTATATAAATGTTTTTTTTTAAACTTTTATAATCATTAACTTTGATGATAAATTGATTACATATTAATGCGAGCCCTAATTATAGCCGTGTCTACGGAACGTAGATGACATGTATTGATTCTGGAATAATTTAGAATAATAGTTTAGAATTTTTCAGAAAGAACAAAGTGAAATATTCATGTTGTTTATGGAGTAGATTAGTCAGCAAACCTTGTAATGACTAAACTAGTTAAATAAAAATGCTCATACCATAAACGTAAAAAAAAATGTCTACCTAATACTCTGTATATATAGTAAAATTATCAGTACCAATATATAAGCAAACCTTACAGATAATTAAAGTAAAATGCCTTAACTGTTATTATTTAATAACAATTATTTTATTACTGGATTATGCGCTATGATTGTAACGAATAACAGAACGCAAAAAACTCTTAGTAGCATTTTTTTAGACCAATGCTAAAATACTGACAAACGCTATTATATAAATATAAGTATAGACTCAATTTTGCTTTTAGGGGTAGTATACAAAAGAATAAAACGCTCATTATTAGTTATTATATTATATTATAAATTTTCAGTAGTTATTAATAATATTTTACTGGGCAAATATTATCGTTCCCTTAATTGTTTTGTTTTTTTATTCATATTAGATATTTTCATGCGCATTAACATTAACAATAAGATTATCATAATCATGCTAATTTAAATATTTATGAGTATAGGCAGTAATCACCCAATACTAATATGGATTACAACTAATACTAGAGTAATAAAAACTTATTAAACCTAAATTATATTAGTATCCCTATGTTAAATTATATGTATAATTTGCGTAATATACCTAACTCAGTATATAAATATTACTACTACTGCTATATATAACGCGAACTCAGATGTTCATTATTATTGTGGTTAAGAATAAGATTTTGCACACTACAGAACTTATGAATAAGATCTTACACCCACTGTTCATCACGGGGCTGCAAACCGTATATATAAGGTTTTAAATAATATAAACGTATTATTATTATTATGTATAAAAATTAAATTTTAGTTCCGTAGAGAATAGTTTATTAGATTTACAAATATTTATCCTTAATTATTTCACACCATAAACTGCAAGAAATAGGTATTGCATATTAAAAACAAATATGAAATAAAAAGAAAAGGAAAAAATATACCAACTCCATCCTAACTGATCCATATAATCATAAAAGGTAACCATATAATATATTATATAGATATATATATAATTAAATTAACATAAATTTTAATTACTATTAGAAGGAACTTTCACTCAGTAAAATTATCCAAAATTAAAATCAAATTAAATGTACTACCATTAAACCCCATTGAATTTCAAAAAAAGTAACTTAATTATCCCAAAATCATTGGGTTTTTGAAAAAAAACAAATTAAACCAATGTTTTTTTTGGTTTTTATGGGTTTTTATGCTATTTGGATGGTTAAGTAGTTTTAATGTTTTAAAGATTTTAAAGGCAAAAATCACACTGGAAACTGGTTATACACATGTTGCGTAACACAATATTTTAGAAATTCCTTAGTATTAATAAATTTAAATTAGTAAATTTCTTTAGATTTCTTTAAATTTCAAACTTTGTTGATACCTGTCATACTGGTATAAAATTATTATTGCTTTTGATTTTACATAAACTCGTAAAGTAAAAAATAAGAGGGTATTTATTATAATAAATAAACTCTATCTGAAAAAAAAGGTTTTACTTTGATTATTTAACTAAAAAAAAAAAATTATTATATTTTGCAATGCACCCAAAAATAAAATTATGGCCAAATTAAATACGATGATAGACGGAGCTTAATATGTTACACTTTTAATATTATATGAACTCTTTCTAATAGATAAAAGGATGTACAAGTAGAATTTTGATATAAGATGAGACTAGATTTACTAATACATAAATCAATGAAACATCTACTCTGCGCTATTTAACGAATGCCATAAACTAATTATCTTACAAATCCTCACACTCCAAATATGAGTTTTATTATATAAACTTATGAAATGTTATTATAATTATATATAGAATAGTTAAGTAGTCATTCACATGGTAAAATGAAGAATAAATGTAAAAAATTAAAAAAATAGTAATATTCACCCATCAATACTGTCAAGTAACATATTAACAAACCATTATTTCACACAAATAAACACACCTTCCGCAAACTTCATAGATATGGTAATATAAATTGATATCGGGATTACAATTAATATATAGATAATTACGACTGTTATCTTACTTTAACTATCAGTCTGAGATATATACTATGAACATTTCTTACTTTCTAATACCAATTAACACTAGAATTTTCATATTGATTTCTCTATAGTTTCCTTTTATTGTTAATGACAAAAACAACTATAAGTAGATGAATAAAAAATAGAAGATGAAAAAAAGTCTCTTAAAAGGTAATGATAACGCTAATAAAATTTTATATATATTACAATCCACAAAGAAAATTATGATAAAAGAGCTCTCGAATAAAGGGAATAATTTGGAGTAAGATAAAAGTAATAGTCAGTGATAAGTTTAAATGGGAGAGAAATTCACACATAACCTCTTTTCTAATCTTGGAGTTGAAATCCATCTAACAGTGAATCATAATATTATTAATATCCTCACTCTAAATGCATTCATCACTACTTACTCCTCTTTCGTCAATTACTCTTCCAATGCAATGCTCCGTTCACTCCCAAGTAACCGTATTCATAATATATTTTTGACCAAAAATCAATTACAAAGTAACTACTTTTATTAGATAGTCTGACAAGTCAAGGGGCAGATAGCATTCATAGGTCAAAGTTAAAGTGCACAGGACTCATACAATAATTAACCACTTATCTTAATTTCAAGTTCATCCTTTATTAACTGAACCTAACGCAGAATGTTAGAGCTGTAGGAAATTTCTTTATCCCTCAACACGCTAAAGGAATATGTATTATATACCACATTAATATTAATAAATAGGATAAAAGCAATTGTCTATGTAATAGTGTATATGCGAAAGAGAGATGTAGATATTGATCAGCAAATAAGGGTATAGCGAGTATAACATTGTGACTATTGAGATATATAACCAATGAGTAAGATGTTACTAAACACTTTCCATATTATGGTGCAATGGTATAGTCAATCTTATTCGTATCTAGCTTTTATATAGATATTATATATATATTAAATTCATGTCTCCACTTACTTGAGTCAAAATTTCGCAGATAAAAATTTTTTATTGCTACTAATTATTATTACAGTTGCAGCTAATATCGCTTATATGTAAATAAATATATATGAATAATATATAAAACTACATTAATCATAACATTATATATAGATCTCAAAGAGATGTGCGTATAAAATCATTAATAAAATATATATTAGATATATATTTTTTAATAATAATAAATATCCTATTACATTTATTATCCTTGCACAAGGTAATTTGCTAATATATTAGATTAATTCTGACATAGTTATTCGCAACATTAAATATATAATATAATCCTCTCACTCAATAAAGCAACGTAATTACGGAACACCATCTGATCATAATTACTATCCTTTTCTATTTATCACTCGCCCTGCAAATGACCAAAGGTGTTGTAAGCGGATAACTTAAGTACCATCGATCAGCAATTACATCTCCAAACACTCCTAAACATGTAGACATGCAGCATAACCCACCATATACAATCTACACTCGGCGTAATATAATGTCAATATATTAATATATTATTATATAATTAAATTATATATAATATATATATTAATTAATAATATATTAATATATACTATTATATATATATATTATATAAATATATTATTATAATTAATATATAAATATAATATATATAATAATATATAATTATATTTTAAATAATATATAATTATATATATAATATTTAAAAACATATGTCCCCTGACTATTAAGGTTATATAGGTTGAATATCTGTTATTTACTGTGTTATTACTTACTTATATGTGAATGGAACATGTACTAATGATAAGAACTACAATAATCTATTGGGGACTTATGTGAGTTTACCCCTCAGTCCCAGCTAATTTAAGTGAATGTTCATCTTGTTCAACATATAATGTAATCTTTTAATACTCTACCTCTCCCTTTATTATTTCTCACCTAATATCTTTATCTATCAAAATCACTCTTATCACAGCTTACTTCTCATAATAGCGACACTCATGGAGTATTTGTAGTAAATCTATCATATACTGTATTGTATCTAACAGCAAATGCTCATGTGAGTCAATATGCTATTGTGAATTCCCGCATATTTGAGCACCGTACCCCCTAGTTAAGAAGGTAGTAAAGGACATGTGATATAGATTTAATATTAATGTATATAATGATTGATCGATGATATAATTAATATATAATATGTAATATATAATATATAGTACTGTACTCAAGGTCGAGTATATTATATAGTTATTTTGGTTACGTATATTTAGTAATCCAATTATTGATAATATGAATTATCTAATTATCGTATATGACAAACATAATAATATGACGAAGGAGTAATGATCATAGTACATGTATTGTATCGCTATAGATGTATTTTACAGTCTTTATCCTCACTTTCAGGAATTACAATGAGCCAGCGGTACTTAGCTTTCACGATTTAAGTCCTGAGCTTAAGGGCAATGGACTGGTTCGATAAGTATTCGAAGTAGGTATATTTGATGATCTAGCACGAGCTTCTTAGGTACTTAAATAATCAGGATAGCTAGTGATATGAGTGTTCTTTTGGACCTCAACTCTATATTGACCTCAATCTGGAAGTATAACAGAGAGTAAATAAAAACTCTCAGGTTATGTTATTATATTCTACAATATGATTTCTAGTATACACACCTCAAGCTATAGTATATACTTTAAACTCTACTGTGCACGAATATATGTGATAGTGTCATTTCATTATTAGTTAAAAATTAACATCAAAATCAAACTGTTAACTGTTAGAGATAATTAAAACCTAACTTGGTGATATACTTTCAGGAAGTTTGATACTATACAGGTCTCCTGAAAGTTTAAACTCATCCAACAATAAACATACCTTCCTCAAGACTATCATAAAGATCTTTAGATTGATAACCACCTGAATATGTTCTAAGTCTATCAGTCAGTTAACAAGAAGAGAAGAGAGAGCACAGTGAGTATGCGTGCCTTATGATAATATTCTCCTTAGTTCCAAATCGTTTGGAAGAAAACATAAAGGTCATCACAATCTTCTATAGAATAGAGAATATATTTGACAGTAAAAACTTCTCAAGTAAGAGGACGACGGACGGGAGAATCCAACATACATATCTTAGTATATGATTTCTATTATCGCCATGAAACATTCGATTATATGTCGATCTGTAGTAGTTTCCCACTATATATTTTTTCTATATCAATATGTGAGAGAAAATTATCGAAATGGAAGATCAAAAACGAAAAGGAAAGCGAAATATTTGTTAAGTATTTTAGAAAATCTTTACAGGAGGAGTTGAATTTGTAGAAGAGGAAGAGAAAGAGGATTAGTGCTCAAGGCAGAAGAGCCTCGTGAGAAAAACAGAATTCATCCTTTTGCAAAGTTTAATTTATTTTTTCATGACGTTTCAAAATATAAAAATAATAAAAAAGTAAAAATAAAATAAAATAAAATTGCTCGCAAAATTGGTTGTGAAGCATCCAAATTGTAATATACGATTACTTTTCTCTTGATAAATATTAATAATAGGATTAATATACTCATAATAATCGGGTTATTTTTACCTTAATTTACTTCGTCGAGTTTATTATTTCAGACTGCACAAGTGTATAAATAAAACAATTGAGGTTTTGAATAAGTTGGTTTATATGAGAACGATATATGTGCAACCTAAGATATCTCAACAAACAGTGTTTTTTGAGTATGGCTTGGTCCTTAGACAAAATATTGAAATAAACAACCATTAAGTGATTAAGTGAATTGAATGAATAGGTGTGTGCATCTATGGGTTTTGTAAGAAAGTGCATGGGCTATGGCTGCGTATAGATGGATACAGAAAGCAATTGGAGGTATTATAGTATTGAAAAAGATTTTAGATTATGGACAATGTGTGTTTGGTAAAGATGTGCAAACATAAGAAATTAGAGTAGGATGTTACGATTGTTATAAATTGAAGGCCACATCAAAAATTAGTAATAATATTTTTTGATTCGATCTTCAATATCTTCGAAATTTAATAGCTTGTAATGGAAAAAAATAAATAGATTTGATACCCTATCTCAATATAATTGTAGAATGGTTATTTTTTAGTACTAGTAAAGAGTATTTAAAGATTCCATTAATAATCATACTAAAAATTAAATATAATGAAAAGCAATTTGTTTACAGATCATTAATTATGCTTATTTGGTAGTAAAGCGAAGTGATATAGTGTAAGATTGAGGAAGTTCAAAACTGTTCGATAACATTTGATTGTTTAAAGAGCAATAAGATCATCTCAAGAGAAAGCAATAATACTTGGTAAAATGAAGTTGATGACGCTGAAACTGATACAGAATTTGTAGGACTGAGAGCAAAATTAATATGAATATTAAAACTTAGAAATAAAGTTAAAAAAGCTAAGGAGTAAAGAAAAGCGTTATAATAAGACGATTACATTGATGATATAATTAAAGTAAGTTTATTGAGAAACCGTCTATATTAAGGAAACTAAAAATTTAATACTTAAAGTAAGAATCTTGTCTCTTTTCATTACTTAAATAGACATATCAGAATGATGAAAATCCGGTATAGTAATATTGAAAAACAATATAACAGCATTTTAGCTTTAGGAATTATAGATAAGGATGAAGGTGGGCATGGAGTTTGGAATGAATTTAAAGTTAGGTTTAAGAAAAAAACAAAATTAAAAAATATTGCATGTTAGTTGTAAGTAGTTTTAATTTAGGGTTTAGTGAAAAACAAAAAATTAAAAATTATATGCATGTTAGTGTTGTAATTTTGAGTTAAATAAAATATACTATCGTTCTAGCCCTGACGGGGGCTTTATAAGTTAAAAATAATTAATGATTGTGGGATAAATTTAGCAATTGATTATATTTCAAGAACGAGGGGGCTTTCCACTACTCTTGAGGTGAATTAAACGAATATTAAATTTTTTATAATTTTAGGGGTTAGAGAATGCTACCCAGAATAGACTCGAAAACTTTGTAAATATAAATTATAAACGAAATTTATTCGATTTATAACTTTACAGTGCACCGTAGAATTTGTATAATTAATAATATTACGATAAATTTAATTTGAAGGAGGGGCGAACGCCTCCAAAATATGATAGTATCTCAAAATCTTAGTACTATTTTATATATGAAATCTGTGTTTTATATTTTTGTTATATTTTGAAAGATTTAAACATGAAGATAAAATAGAGTATAAGAAGTTGAATTTGGACGCCCCAAACATTTTTAGTCTTGGGTGCAATGTGATATATCTTTGTAATAATATAAAAATTTTAATAAAAATTTTTTATATGATAAATCATAAGTGTTTCTAGTAAATTAATAATATCATGATATAGAGAATAATATTGTGTAAATTCAATCTGATAAAAATATAACCCCTATAATACTTACGTATCGCGATAAGTAGGCGAACGTATGTTATAAGGTATATTGTGACGTATGCGATATCATCTTAGGGTATATAATAAGGACTAAATATTTATAATGATGTATATCAAAAGCATGTAGAAAATGAAGGAGAGTTAAGATATGAATATAAGATGTTTGAGGGTGGCGTGCTTTCGCTGTGCCGTCAATATGATAAGAATTTACAAAATTCAGTACTATTTTATATACACGGATTCTGGTTTTATATGTTATTTGAAGATTTTAAACATTAAGATTAAAATAAAGTGATCAAATATATAAATTTTGATCCAGTTATAATGGAGTACTACAAGAATAAGAAATTTTAACAAAATTATAATGAATCCGTAAAAATTTAATTTGGAGCCCTGAAAAGGGGGGCGTTCAATAATAGATAAATTAAAAATTTAATATAGATATATAAAAATTAATTCTTCTTTTTTTTTACTCAATAACATTGACTTAGTCAAATGAACACAAATCTTACATATATTGAAGTAATGTAATAAAATTCAAAGCCGAATAAAAATATACTTATAACTTAACGAAGAGTATCAATCGTATGGTTTAAGAAATGCGAGACGTAGCATTATTTCTTAGAATCATAAAATATTTCGATATTGCTTATCGCAAAGTACACGTATGAAAAGAAGTATAAGAATAGAGTATAGATATAGTTTAAATTTGTGATGGGGATGGTCGATACGCGATCATCAAATTTGATATGAATGTTTATAAAATCAGCAATTTAAAATTAGAAATGTTCAATTATAAGAAGAAAATAAAAAATTAATTACTGTTAAAGTTGTGAATAGTTGTACGTTTGATCGAGTTCGGCAAAATAAAAATTAAAACTTTGAACTTTTTAGATTGTAATTAATGTTAGGTTGAAAAGTCAGAAGGAAATGTTGCTGAATATCTGATCAATTTTAACGGAGAAATTGAAGGCTACCCGTTGAAAAACAAACTATAAAACGAAACATTAAAAAATACATAAAGGTACCCACACATACGGTCTTTGAAACAATAATATTAGAAGGAAATATCCTAGGATGGCGTCATATGATGATCATTAACGTGGATGTGATAACATACTTAAGGCTATGGTGAAAAAATAGGAAATGAAATTAATTATTATATTTTAATCTGGATATTTTTGTTTTATATTTTTTAGATAAATTAAAACTTGATGGGTGTAAGCGAACGCTATACGGAACCTTTTTAAAAGATAAAATTTCAAATGAATAAATTAATTTTTTCTCTATGATAAATAGATGGAAAACAAATCAATCATTGGAATTTAAAGGAAAAAGAATTCAGAATCATTTTTTTAATGGGCAAAATTAAAATATTTCCTTATTTTTTGGTAGAGTCTGGGAATGCGGGCATGTTGATTTCATATTAAAATGGAGGCTATTTATTAAATCCCTTAGATTAATAATAATTTTTTTGTCTTAATCAAACTAAGTATTTTACACGCACCATGATTATTTGAGGGAGAGTTTCATAACCCATGTTCTTTTTGAAACTGCAAATAAATTTTACATTTTTGTTTATAGCATCATAGTGATACAGTATAGCGCTCAAAATCAACGTTTCAGAACTCACCCAATGCTGAATTTTATTTAATTTCTTGCAATTCGGAAGAAAATCATGTAACAAGTTATGAACTTATGAAAAAAAATTATGAAAATATTATGAAAATTTCACTTTTTTTTTGCAATTTCACCTCATTTTATGCAATTTATCGGTGACCCAATCTTGACACCGTGGAGCTTGAAGCCCGGAGCCGGAATCGAGCTGGATGTGTGATCTAGGGTATAATTTTTATCAGAATTTTTTTTTAAGGTAAAAAAATTATGAATGATAAAGTGTAAATGATCAATTTTAAAAGGGTTTTCAAACTTAAGTTCTTGATGTTGTTCCTGGAGCCGTGGAGCTTGTGGAGCCGGAGTCGGAAGCGGACTGAGCCGGTTCCTGGGTATTACATTTTTTTCAATATGATGTTCTGAGGTTTTAGGTGAAAGAAGTATATTACCGATAGATGCTGGACAATTTTTTCAATCAGTGTAAAGATACCCTTAGCGGACGAAAGCGCGAGCCCGGACCGGGACGGTAGCTGGTGTAATGTTTTCTTCAGAAATATTCCTTTATGGGGAAATTTATTGCCCAAAACACGCACTCAGTAGACATCTTTTTTCAAAATAGTGCAAAACTTTAGCCGGGAGCTTGGAGTCGGGGACGAGCCAGAGCGGAGATATAAATTGTTTTTTCGAGAATATATTTTTTAGGTAAAAAAATACCAAAGAAGTGCTGGACAATTTTTCAAACTAGTGCAAAGGAAGCGGCCTAGATGAGCCGGAGCTAGAAGCGAGACGGAGCGGATCGAGATGGGTGGTCTGGGTACAAATTTTTATTCAGAATCTTTTTCTAGGTAAAAAAATTGTTATTAATAAGAAAGTGTGAACCATTTCATAGGGTGCAGCACGTCGCCGGCTGCCGTGGAGCGGGGCGGCACGCGGAATGGATTATTTTTTTCAAGAAATGTAATTTTTAGGAGAAAAATTATTAGTTATCCAAACGTAGGCACTGGGACAATTTCAATAGTGAAAACTTATGCTGGAGCTTGGAGCGGGCGGAGCGGAGCCGAGTCCGGAGAGACGGAGCTTGGGGCATAATTTTTTCAAATCGTGTGAACTTTATTCGGAGCAGGAGCGGGCCGGAGCCGGAGCCGGAGCTGGAAGCGAAGTCGGGCTGGAGCTAGAGCCGGAGCTGGCGTCGGTCCATGTAGGTTCCTGGGTATATTTTTATCATGAAATCTAACCAGAAGTGAGATGACAATTTATAGTAATGGTGGAATTATATGGGCGGCCAGCCAGGTAGCGGAGCTGGAGGCGGACGGATCCTTGGGTATATATATATTTTTTCCATATAAAAACATTTTTATAGGTGAAAAATATTTTACCAGAGAGTGCTGGACATTTCAATTGTGACGAAACTTTATATCGAGCCGGAGCTGGAGAAGGAGCGGAGCGGAGCGGAGTGGGCTGGAGCGGAACCGATGTGAAATATAAATTCTTTTCAAACAATTTATTTTTAAAAGGAAAAATATATTAACCATATTCTTCATCGTTTTTCCAATATGTCGCAGAACTTAGTGGACGGGGTCGGAGCCGGAGCTGGATGTGGATGTAATTGTCTTCAAAATATTTTTTTTTAGGGTGAATATATATACGAAAGAGTTTGCTAGGACAATTTACCCCAATGCTGTAGAAATTTAGTCGGAGGATGAGCGGAGGTGGAGCGGAGCGAGAGGTGCCGAAGGGGAGCCGGGCAGGAGGACGGACGCGGAGCGGAGTGACTTGGATATTATTTTTTAAAAAAATATTTTTTAGTAAAATAAATATTACGATAGTGCTGCACAATTTTACAACTAGGGAGAATACTAGTCGGCGCGGGGTGGAGCCGAGCAGATGCAGAGCAAGTCGAGTCGGAGCTTGCATATAATTTTATTTTAGGAAATATTTTTAGATTGAAAATTTATTGCCAGAAGATGCTGAACAATTTTCAAATAGTTGCAGATCATTAGTACAGGGTCGGAGCCGGATGCCGGAGAGCGCCGGAGCAGGGAGGCTTGGTACTATTTTTTCAAGAAATATTTTTTATAGGTGAAATTTATTACCAAAGAATCTCACTCATATTTTCAAATAGTGCATATAACCCGGAGCTGTAGACAGCCGAGCCGAGCGGAGCGGAGCCAAGTCTTAATGTAAAATGTTATTTTTCCCTTTTTTAATGGAATATATTATAACTAGATTATATATATATTACTTTAATTAATATATAATTCTAATTATATATATATATTATATATAATATCTATATTTATATATATTTATATATATATATATATATATATATTTTAAGTAATATAATAATACATAACATAGATAACTGGTATTTATGTGTAGATAATAAATATAATATGATATAGGTTATATTAATCTATAATAAATTTTCATAAAGTATTGTTATTTTTAATTATATATAATCTTTTATTTATATAGTATATTATATATATATAGTATATAAATATATATATTATTAGTAATATAATATAAATAATATATATATATTAATTATATGATTATATATTAGTAATATATTATAACTTATACCAATATACTAATATAGTATACCTCCCTATCTATATATATACTTTTTATTTAATTAACATTATAATATTATATATTTTCTAATATAATCATATAATTAATTATTGTCTCTTATATATATAATAGCTTATATATATATTATATATATAAAATATTATTATATATTATATCTATTATCTATCATATATATATATATATTATATTATATATATTATACATATATATTATATATTATATTTCTATTATTGTTCTTTAGTATTATATATATATTATATATAGTATCTAAAAAATTCTTGGGTATTTCAATATATTATATATATTTATATATATCTATATATTAAATATATATATATATAATATATAGTATATTATAGGTTATATATACTTATATATATGTGTATATATATACATATATATATATATATAATATCATACACTATAATATATATATATATTAATTATATTAACTAATATGATTATGTTAGTGATATATACGATGAGTCTACGTAGTGTTAATATATATATTATATATATATTGTATATATATATATATATATATATAATATATATTATATATATATATATTACGTTATTTATATAATATAAATAATAGGTGGTCTGTAATCATAGGGTATAATTATTTATATATATATATATATTATTCGATCTTTATTCATATAATCTTATATAAATATATATTGTAGCAATAAAATGTTTTTTAAGCTCTTGAAAAGGAAAATAAATTTCAAAAAAGTTTTTTCGCGTTTTTCTTTAACTATTTCAGTTTTTTCTGAACTATTCTTGACTCAATAAATATAAGTATAGTGAAAGGGAAAAAAATTTTATGCCCATGAAATTTGGTAAAAAACCTTAAATATGTACATATAATCAGGTTGATGTTTTCATTCATACTCAGTTTGAAAAGGGGTTCTGACTAAGAAATTACTGTTACAATTCATGCAATTTAGAAATAGTTTTTAATTAGACTCTTAGATTGTCTAATAATTTTTTTTTTATAAAATGAAATTTTAGTATCATTGTGTAAACATATTTCATTAGTACGCTAATTGTGTTGTTTTAGTGCTAATAAGGCATTGAATTATATTGAAATTGCTATGATTTTTAATTTGACATTTTTGTGGAAGAATTCAAAAATCCAAATTTTTACCTCCAAGAAAAGTTTTTTTTTTGTTTTTCGTATTTTTCTTTTAATAGAATGAAGAGATGCCCAAAGTTTTCTATGAAGAACGGTCGTCTTTTTCAATAGATGTTTATTAATGATTTTTTTTGATAGAGTGTCATAAATTAAAAGAATGGGGCTTTAAACCATGCTGGCACAGCTTTCGAAACGATCTTTTCGTGGGGTCTGGCTGGTTACAATGGCAACCAGCAAGAAAATGTGGACAACCATGGTTATGATTAGTATACGAATTTTACATAATAATATGACGAAAAAAATCACTCGCGGGCCAGGAATGAACGACAGAACGATGTGCCGTTATAAGTGAGTGTAGTTAAGGGGGCATCTTACCACTAGTTCGATCCTCACCAAAAAGAGGGTTTCGAAGTTTTCATCTGATAGTTCGATACAGTGAATTAGGCTGTGTTGAAACTTGATACTTATTTTAAATACAAGAAGTGGTGATTGGACCCTATGAGGAGAAGCTGCATCGGATTACTATACTAAGGGTTGCTCCTGGTTACAGAGCAAAAACCTGACCATACGTACAATAGACGCGTGACAGTGACGGCCAATACCTTTGCTTGTTAAGACACACGTTTAAATACAGTAAGATGAAACATATCACGTCTCGGTAGGTATCAACCATGACAACAGCTGATCGCAGTTAGACAAGTGTAAAATAAGAGGTCTACACTAAAACTAAGTCTATACCTGACTCAATTTAGTAAGTCTTTTTGGCCTGGAAAGTTTTCAAATCTCTGCTTTTGATATCACTTACTCAAAGCTGCATTGGTTGAACTCATATTAATAATTTTAAATCCACAGGATAGGGTGGTGTGGACACTTCTGGGGCTACAAAGCGGATGTTTGCAACGAGATGCCTCATGGAGGGTTCTACACAAGCACCTAACAATGTCAAGGAAATCCGAAAGCGACAGATAATATGTTTGTGCCGCAACTTGCAATAATAAACGAATAAAATATTCAACCTACGTGCTTGGAAACTAGCGAAACATAGACACAGGTCGCCGTTAGACAAATGTGTTAGGTGGAAGTCGTACGGAATAGTCTGATTGCCTCCAGCAAAAAGAAGAGCAGTTCGTGGAAGTGTTTATCTAATGATTGATATCATGCTTTGAAGACTCGCTATTATTTATATCTTCGTAAGTGTGTTGGAACCTCTTCTGGGCTATCACGGCATTTTTTAGGGGTGCTCAGTGGAGTTATCAGGAATATAATGACGATAAGTCATATGGAAGCCGAATAAGCAAAGTTCTTGTTTGCACAAATTTTCAATAGAAAGTAAATAATTTACTTCGCGCCAGGGATTCGAAATCGACAACAGGTCGCGTTTAGACAATGTACGTAGAAGTTAAACTAGTTGATCCGCATCCCAAAAAGAAGGCATCTCGGAAGTTTTCAACCTCCTGCTTTCGAATATCACTGCTTTGAAACTCGAGTACCTTATTTAAAACCCACATGAAGGGTGGTTGAACCTCTGGGGCTAACGACATTCTTCAGATGGGTGCTCATGGGTACAGGAGCTAACCTAACACAAAATTATTACGCGAGAAGGCCGCCACTGCCTTGTTATGACAAATTATGCAATGAATAAGATGAAAAAATTCACTGTTGCGCCGGACTTGAACCCATCGAAAGCGGGTAACTCTTAGACACTGGTCGGATGTCCTATCACTAGTTCCGATCGCCTCACCAAAAAAGAGAGGAATTGGAAGTTTTCAAATTCCTGTTCGAACATTCAATGTTTTGAATCGATCTTATTTAATATCTATAAATGGTGGTTGGAACTTTCTGGGGTTACCGGCATTCTCGGGGTGTCATGGGTTACGAAGCACGAATTAAGTCAAGGGAAGCGGCAATGCGCCAAGAATTAACTGTTGCCACAAATTTGCAATAGGACGAAAATAATTTACAATTCGCGCAGGAATCGATACATTCGCAACCAGGTCGCTGTTGAGACAATGAATCAGTAGCTATACATAGTCCGATTTCACCTCCCCAAAAAAGAAGGGCTATGGAGTTTATTTCAAATATCTCTCTAGTCTCTACAGCTGCAGAGCTGGGAACGGATACTATATTTAATCCAAAGGGTGGTTGGACCTCTTTTTGGGGCTTAACGGTCTTCTTCAGGGGTGATAATGATGGATTACAGAGTTCAAACTGTGCCAAAAGTCAATTTTGGGTATCATACATAAGCCCCATACCTGGGGGGGTTGGTTGAGTCATCTCGGATGGGGTACATGTCTTCATAGATAATGCCAGGTTACCTCGGTCTGGCCGTCGGTCGCTTTTTGTTCATGCAATGTCAAGGGTTTTTTCTCCCACATGCCTAGTATAACTCTCTTTCAAACACTAGTAGGGGATCAAGGATGAGGAAAGCGCCACCTCCAATGTTGTTTAAGCCAAAATTTGGCCAATCAAGAACCGAAAATAAAGATTTCCTCGCCAACAGGAATGAAAACCATGACAACAGCGTGGGTTGAACATAATGTAACATCGTCGGCTTACACATAGATGCGTCCGCCTCCCCCCATCCAAAAAAAGAATGGCATCAAGAAACAGTTTTAAGTCACTTTACTTTCGTCACTGCTTTCGAACTTGTACTTATTTAAATAATGAAGAGATTGTTTGGTAAAACTATATATATCTATTTATTACTATATAGATATATTATATATCTACTGGTATATTTTATTATTATATATATAATATTATACTATATATATATTATTATTATATATATATATATTATTTTATTATATATTATTTTAATATACGTTTAATATTAATTATATATGTGTATATAAGTATATATTATATTTATATATATGTATTAATATTTATTTTTTACATATATATATATAATACTGTGATATAAGTATATTGTATTGTACTATTATAGGTAGACGTATATTATATATATAATATATATATAATATATATATATTGTAATGTGTATCTATAGGTCTGAGATACATGTGTTATGTAGGGTAACTATATTAGTATTATCATAATACTATAATATATAGTAATGTGAGACATAAAGGTTTTAACATTTATAAAGAAATGACATTAAAGAATTTCTACACAATGTTCATAAATGGCGAAACATCCCCATCTTGCTTTAAGATGATATTATTCATAAGAATAAAAATAAAAAAACAATTCTTAAAACAAATAAATGAACAGGGGTTTTTCTTTCCTTAAATGTGTGGGTACCGGCCCAAACTACTATTAAGGCGGTTAAACATGGACTGACGTTTCATTTATTAAATGTTTGTAGATAACGGTAACGTATGGTGTCCTACACATGGGTTGACTTTTCCTGTGATCAAAAATTTGAAAGTACTTTTTAGAGATTAAGAAAAATACTTCTTTTTTAAAAACAAATTTTTCAAATATAAAGTGTCTAAATAAATTTATTACTACACAAAATTGAAGTATTTTAGTGCAAAAACAATTGAATATCTTGAAAAATTAAGATTTTATGGCAGTTTTGTGGAAAATTTAAAAAAAAAAAAAATTCACTTTTCACCTATAACTGTAACAACCCGACAGTTTTTTGTCTGCTTTTTTCATTAAAATTAAGATATTATAGGTTTGCGCATACAAAAACATTTATTTTATCGGTTTTGGAATAGTTGAGGTTTTGCCTATTGAAGTATCCCCCTTATATAATCAGTTGATTTGATAAAGGATAATAAATAAGAGCGAGTTTATTTTTGAATAATAATTGGAGAAGGAGGGGGTGATATGATTCATTATATTAATCTACTAAAAGATAAAAAATGTAATATAGAGTATAGACTCATAATTTTTGTAGATCTATTTCAGAAACTAAAGCGAAAGATGTTAATACTAAGAGAAAAATTTATTTGTATTTGATGATATATGAAATGATTCAAATTCAAGTAAAGCTGAAAGATTTTATATACGGAGGAAGAACAATATAATACTTAGATCCTTATTTCATATTAGTACAAAGAGAAGATATGGATTTTAAACTTCTTCGTACAAAGGAAATATATAACGAAAATTTTCCCCCCATGCCTAAATGTTTCGGTTTTTGGTTTACAATAAATAAAAAATTTGGGGTTTTTCTGATTGCTATAAGATAGATTTAGTTTTTAACATTTTGCAAATCTTTCATTTAAAGAAATAGCAGATATGACGTGGGTAGCATAAATACAGCTCTTGGCGAATGTGTTTTTGGATAGAGAACCATGTTGGTTACAAGTCGGTTTATTAATAAAATAAAATTAACTACGAGAGGAAGAAGGAAGGATATCAGCTCATTTTTGACTCGCTCATAAATCTTTTCCATATCATTAGTTTTATTCTTTCTTCCTAATGCTAGGAATTAGATCAGAAAAATAGTATCCTATAAGTTTCATAGAAGAATAGATTTCATTGAGACTCAATTCAATAACTTAACTTTTGAAAATCAAAAATTATCAATGAATGAATATTTTAAAGACGAAACTGTATAAGGAGATTGTTAATCGGCGTGATAGAACTCCTTTCCAGAATGCCATATTTAAATTTACCCTAATAATGTTTATCGGAAAATGTTGCAAACGGAATCGTTTCAGGAATACAGGGAAAATATTCATTCTTGTGGGTCAGAGTATCATAAGTACAAAAAAGATTAAAAGAGGGATATAATGGTGTATAACAGTTTAGATAAGAGCCTGTAAACACATGATATAAATTGTATGTTAAAACTAAATTACAGGAAGAGAGAATGGCGGCAGAGTGATTTATTAGAAATACAAGCCGACACATGAGTGTCCTTAGCAAATCCTAATGAACCAGAGTACGTTAGAAAAGACGCGAGTTGAGGTAACAGGAGTTATGAGAATGAAATCAAGATTCGGATGCGGTTTATCCATTTGACGGGATAAAAGAGCTCATGCAGATGGGCTTCTGAAAAAATTGGAGAGTGAGATTTTAGGTTATAATTCCTAAAACAGGAAATCTAACCAAGGAATCAAAAGATTGATTTTAGTACAAATAAGCGGGATGTATTTGCTCACAGATAGTTTAAAGGAATGGTTAGAATCATAAAAAGTTTACACATTGCATAAACGATAAGACATAAATTTTCAACGAGAAGAGTGATGGTCTCTAGTGTTGATGATCGATGGCAAGCTGATTTCGTAGACACTTAAAAATATAAATTCAGATAAAAATATACAATTACGTATTAACAGTTATAGATATATAGTAAGTACCTTGGGGCTACTCCTTGATTAAATAGAAAACTTGGAAATGAATATCGAGAGGCATTTCAAAATTATAATTTAAGGAAGAATTCCTATGAAAATACATACGGATAAAAGGACTGATTCATAAAAATACAACTCAAGCTTAAATGACATAGATATACATTGGTTAGCTACAGAGAATTGAAACGAAAAGCTGCAGTTGGAAGACCCAAGATTTAAGACAGAATTTAAATCAAATTGTTGGAAATATTTTACAGAGAACAACAGAATGGTTGATATTTCCTAATTTAGTAAATATTATAATAAAAGATGTTCTAAGAAACACTAAAAATGACTCCTGAACAAGGGTCTCTTGCGATAGAACCTGCAACGTTGTGTAATGAAAATTATTTTTCTACTAAGTCTAAACTTAGGAACAAAATTTAACCTTGGTGATAGAGTAGAATAATTGCAAGAAATATAAAAGATTTGCGATAATCTTTTTCATTCATTGCCTACAAACGAAAAATATGTATTTATATCTGAAAGTATTAAGAAAACACCTCCTGATACTTATAATAAGAATGAGCGATTGAATAGATTATTGGAAAGTTTTTATGAACAAGTAATGGTGAAATATTGAAAGTGAATTATTCGAGGTTGAAAAAACTATTAACAATGAATAAAAGAGAATAATTAGTTAAAAAATGGAAAAGGATATCAATACAATCATCATGGATAAAAAGAATGAGTAAACGGATAACTCAACTGTCATCGCAAACGTGGGCATAATGCCTGAGTAGCTGCGGCTTTGTATTATTCATGTTTTTACATATGTTTCGCCTCACAAAATGTTGATGTATTATGTGTTAGATGTTGGATGTTTGATGTTTCGGTTATTATTGTTTGATGTTCTTTTTATTGAAATATAATTGAAATATGTTAATAATTAAAAAGAAAAATCTGATTTAGGACCTACTACTCAAGAAGACCTAAGCCTGAAGAATCTTAGATGAGAATTTAGGAGAACAGGCAGATATTATCAAGAAAATATTAAAATATACAACTTTATTGAGTCAACGATTAGGATTATAACTGGCATCTACAAGAAAGAAATACCAGGTCAACCAAACCATCAGCTCTTATTCACGTCAGTTCCTTTAGACTATGGAAATGTTACAGCATTACATAGCTTCTAGAATTAAATTTTAATAAAGTTAAGAAAATAGGAACTGCAATATATTATAACAAATTTATATATCTAATAAATATGTAAACTAACATTCGTTATTAAAATGACTGAAGGAGGTGTTGATTTTAAATTAGGTAACAGCAACAGTTTAAATTTGATGGTAATAATTTTAATTTGATAACAACCATATCGTGGTATTGATGGTTAACTGGAATATTCTACTTGTAAGTCTGAGAGAAGTTTTCCGGATAATGCTATAATAATATTATAGAAAATAAATGATTCAAAGACTAAAGGTGTTTTTAGATACGATGGAAGTACTGCAAAATCGAATAAGGGTGATAAATGATAAGATGTTTATTAAACAATATAATGATGAATATAAATTGGCTTTGATTATTTAGAATCAAGAATTACATACAGAAAAGATAAAGTAAATCCTAGAAGGCAGTGTTGAGATACTCCTCCGAAGAACTAGTGTAGGAGATGTACCTGAAATTTCAGGTACAGGATTTAATTTTTTACCTTCAGATACTAATGAGCTTGTAAATAAAATGAAATTACTAATTTCAGAAATTCATCGGGTGGTTATATCATGTATAGTTATGGTTTACAAGTTATGATGAAGGCTGTTATAAAGATTAGGTATCATTTTGATACGCATATAAAATAAAATTTTAAATACTTTTTTTCTGCTATATAATGGCATTCTTCTTCAACTACTCACAATTCTGATTTAAAATATATTTTCACCCTCTTCACTAGATAAGTTTACTTAAATTAATGGTTGTCAAGCGTGTAAATATTTTTTTATAAAAAATTTACATATAAAAAGTTTTAAAAGATACTGGAAGTCATGCGTCACATAGGGTGGCAGGACTCCTGATCTTAATGCCTTTGTGCCAATGATTGCAAATAGTCGAGAGAGAATTGAGAAAAAGGAATTAAAAATGGCAATAATTATTTAATAAATTTCTTAAAATGGGATTACTGGACATAAGATAAACCGTATATGAAATGTTATTAAAGAATTTGTGTTTATTTAGGGTAAAATAGACAAAGGGAAAACACATTTGAAGCGTATATTAAATTATAAATACGTATAGAATCTCAGTTACGAATTTGATGTATAACATAAAATAATAATTGATAATGATTATAACATAAAATTTTATGAAAATTTTTTCAAAGGAGCTATGAGTCAATTAGCGATTAATAATTACATTCAATAACATCTTGTTAATAATAAGCCAATTACAGAGCATAAGTATTTGAAGCAAATATATAACTATGAAATAGTTATATTTCATTCTTAGGAGAGATCCTATTTTATTAGATATATTCAATGAAAGTCATCTTAAAATCTTTTTATGACATTTTAAACTTATGTAGTTTAGGTAAGGCATATGGTAAATCCATGAAAGTGAAAATGTTTATATTTCACCATTAGAATTCTATTATCTTAGCTTACATTGTGATATTATAGCGAAGGTTCTTAATCTTAATTGGATCATCCATAACTACCAATTTTTGTAAAGTAATTCAAGATGTTTCCTCTCGGTTATTAATAATGAGAGACTTATGTTAATTTTTTCAGGATACCGATAACAATTCCAACTGTTAATTTGATTCATATTTGGTCTTACTTTGGATAAGGGTATCTATAAACCAGTTAAATTTCCGAGAGAGAATATACTATTGCGGGTTGACATTATAAAATATCTACATTAAATCTATTTTTTATCTCTCTATAAATAAATGCGGTTATATTTTAATTGGAGAGAATATCAGAAAATAGATGTGTCAAATTAAAAACGATTTGACATTGAAATTGAACTATACAGGAGTTGATTTTTACAATCTAGTGAGTTCATAAGAATATCAGTTCAAAATAAGGATGAATTTTTACCAACCTTCTAGAAGTTATATTTATATTGGGGATTTTAAAAGAGATGGATCAATTGAAAACATTCCAAATATCGAGGTGAGGAAAGAATTATATATAAATTTTAATTAATAACGGGATCATGTATTTATTTTCAAGAGTTGAAATATAAGTTGAAATAAAAGTATGGTATGAATATGCGCAATCCCTTGGACGAGCTATTACACTATGAAAGGACTTTTATTAACATTAATCTCTCAATTATTATGAATGGTATAGATATTTAATGTGGTACCTGCTATAAAATGTGAATAAAGTAAGGGGGGGGGGGGGGGGGGGGGGGGGGGAGGGGGTCCAAAGTGTGAATTAATTCTGGATATATGGGGAGACACAAATACTTATTTAGAACTCATCGGGTAATTTTAGTGTAGCAATAGGCGTATTTTTCTGGATCTGGATTTTTGAGGAAATATTTGATCATTTAAATCATTTTATGACCATAAGATTACATTAAGAAGAAAGAAGATGATAAATGATGTTATGAATGTTAAAATCGTCTGATAAAAACGATGATGGTACTTTATAGTTTTGATGGTAAAATTATTTATTATCGAAGATAAGTATGGAGATTCAAACGTAACACTCCAGATGATATTAAATAAATGTTATAAATAAGGACCTCCCTGAAATAAAGTTAAATTGTAAATTTAATACTTCTCTTTGAATATGAAAGTGTTGGAGTGCTATTGAAGATTAAATTAGGAGACACAACATTTCGTATTGGAGTATAAAATGTTACCAGCCGGATCTGAAGAAAATGATTTTTAATTTAGCTTTTCAAGAACAATGGTGAGGTTAATGAAGTTGATGAATAGAGTAGTGTTTAAATACAGTGTGTAAGATATTATATACTAAGCTTATGTTTCGTAAATAGGAAGGATAATAATAATAATATCTTCGAAGCTTTAATGAGAATTTATATAATGATCTGGAAGCTGTACAGGAATGTTCAAATTTAAAAACCAATGAGGAATAAGGTAATAAATTGAAGTTGTCTCTAACTAGTTTAAAAAAATATTTAGTTTCTTCACATACTGATATGCATGAACAATCAGATAAAAATAAAAATATATTCCAGGACTCGAATTTATAGAGTCACCTTATTTAGAAAATATATGAAAACTTACAAGGCCTTTTGCATTAGTAATATGTTATTCACGAATCGGACTGTGTGAACATAACATCTGATTGGGTAATAATGATTGCGGCTTTTTTATATTTTTTTTATCTTAAATAAATGAGAGACTACCGCTAGTTTTTAAGTAACAAATTAACAATGCTGATATGTTTTCGAAGAGGTTTATACTATAAGTAGTATGCTTAGAGGTATATGCTCAGAGTGTGGAAGGAAAATCATTTACTATCTAATAAAATAGATAATAAAAAAGATGGGCTAAGTCGAACACTACATTTGATTAAAAATATTTAAAATAATAAAAATTATATATATAAAAGATTTCGACGCATGCTCGAGGATATATATTTCCTCATTTACGATAAAAATATATAAAAAAATTATAAAAATAAGGGTAATTGTATAAAGGGGGTGGGATGCGCTGCGTATCCCAACTTTACAATTGTACGATAAAGTAGAAACCTTTTAAAAAATTATAGAGATTCCAATCTTTATTTCTAATACCCTTTGTAAGTTTTTTTCATAATTGACTTCAGTCGGATTGATAGTAGTTAGGATAATCTTACAACATAATCAGGTCAATGAAGTTAAACCAGGGGTAAATAAAATCTTCTATAAAATCTTCTATAAAATCATCATTATTTTTTACTTTTAGCTATTATTATATTTATCTATAATCAAAAAGCTATTTTTAAAGCGTTAATCCATATTTTGTTTAATAATTACATATACAGAGTAAAAGCTTAAGCAAACATTGAGAGGATTTTTAATATCTTCCAACATTGTACAGCTGCAATAAGGAATCGAATTCTCTTTTGCTGGGTGCTAGTGCTAATAGTAGAAGCAAAAATAAGACTGAGTAATGATAAAAAGACATGTAAGCAATAACGAATGAAATAGAAGGCGTAACTTACAATATGGAAAAAGAAAATCCATGGAAAAGGTCTTTTATTAACTCGTGAAGCCTCAGTGAATAACTGGGCGAGGTTTATTTTTAACCATACAACCCACTCAACTTTATATTTCCTCTATGGAAGTGATGGGGTTTAATGTCAATGCTGTAAAATTTGCGAACATTTTGAAAGATTTATGGATGAAGTCATAATCCGAAAATACTTTAATAAAGAAAGGAGATTGTGAATAGTTTATTGGTTCAAGTTAAAAGGTTCTAGGAATGATTGAAGATGTTGGGTTTATGAGGAATTGTGTAAATTATTATGCTATTAACGTACATTCATTTGTGCTTTCAACCCTCCGACTGATTTGAAAATTATATTACATGCGATTTTTCATTATTTTGTACAAATTAAATATAACTACTAAATTTAGATTATCTCATATTTGTGTTTATTCGTTATTTTCGGAGTAACTGTATTGAAATTAATGTTTCACTCCATATGTAGAGGGGAAAAAAGATTTTTTCTCTAGAAATAAAATGAGGGTTAATACATTATAGTGTGAAGAGAGGACTGTGAAACAAGAGTGGATGCGGCCGAGGAATGCGAGCTAGAGGGAACTCTAGGACTCCAGGATGTCAGGAATTGTGGGATTTAAATATTAGTAGATTGAATGGATACTAGGGTGATTTTTGAATATCGAAATAAGGCTAGGAAATGCGGATAATCTCGAGAAGAAAGATACTGTGCTGACTCACAAAAAGCATAAATATATTAAAAAGATAATTCTTTAATATCTATAGAAACAAGAAGTAGTTTGAAAAAAAATGTTGAAACAGACAGGAAATATGTAGTAAACGATTTGCCAGACGGTCTCGTTAAGGTGATCAATTATTACATAATTTGTTGAAGAATTAAAATTTTCAATTTGATATGCCATAATATGGTTTGTTGAGATGGGAATGGTTGAAAAACGTTCTAAAAAACGATTAATATAGACAAGATTTCAACTCTTAGTGAAATATAAATTTTTAAAAAGAAACCATACTATTTCGTGTACATTTTTCAAAACCCAAATTAAATTAGAATAGGAAAATTATACGTTCGTAATTACGGATGGATGGAGAAGCTTCCGCGCTATAGGCCGGGTTTTTACCTTGAATGGATTGAATAGGATACAAAGACAAGACATACACAGTAATAAGATAGAAAATTTATATTCAGTATGAAGTTATTATATTAATGACGGAGATGAATCTAAAGTATTTAAGAATAATTCTAATCAATATAGTTTGATACTATTTTAGGAATTTGAGTGCAAAATTAGTGTATAGATAGGAGATATGCATGAAGGTGGTTTAATTTTTAAGCTGCATAGTGTAAACGCCAATGAAATTAAGTTAGTGCAGTTCTTAATTCAGGGAATGTTTCTAAACATACGATTTAGGAATACGAGTGGAGCTTTCGGTAAAGGGATTTTAAGGAGATGAATCATAATTGAGAATAAGGCAAAAATTACGGAAATAAAGGATAGATATATTTGAGAGTATGGAAAAATATAGAGGGGTGCCTATGGGATGAGAAATGGAGAAGAACATGTCATAACAGTGGGAATGAGGCTAAAGAAAAATGGAGATAAGGAGATGACTAATAAAATTATGATGGATAGGATGTTGAAGATATTAGAATGTGATATAACTAAGATTATAAGAAATATATAAATATATTTAATGATTATATTGATTTATTTTTTTAAATGATAAATCGCAATGTCGTCGTTTCACCACCCCCTTTTAAAAAACTAAAAAAATGGAAAAACTTGATTTATTTCTTATAATAAATAGATGGAATATATTAAAAACCTTATTAAAATTTTGAACAAAACACTTAAAGGTCAAAGTAAGCATGGTAACAACGACACTGGAGACAAAAAAACCCAAGCAACAACGGTCGATCATAGTATTTTAAAACTAAATTATATTCTACGGTTAAGTAGGCAAGAACTACAAATATCTGATTTATAAGATTTGATTTTGGAACATTATTCGGAAATTGTAGTAAAATAAAGAAAAAATAATAGCGCCTCCTCCAGGCATTGTTGAATTCTACCTTTAGAGGAAGGAAGATGAAAGATAACATAAAGTAATTTCTCGTTCCAGAAGTAGTGAATCTATTGAATGATAGCAAATTATCCGTTATGATAGCGATATTATAAAGAGAATATATAAGTGGGATTATTTATCAAAATTTAATTTTTATTAAACTTATTATTTTTCATCCGTAGGTATATAATGAAACATTTCAAAATTATATCTCATAACATTTTGCTACTTATAATAAATGGAGAAGAACTATTTAACTTATAAGAAGAGCGTTCAAAGATAAGATGTGAAGATTAAAGATTTTTTGAAAATTAAATAAATAAATTTGTATATTCAAATAAGAGAATAATTTAAAAGCCAATTTTACCGATATTTAGATGATGATGATGGTTCTAGCATAGGATAGATACCGAGAGATGATATCTAGATGATGATGTTCCGATGATTGATTAACATGATGGACGAATATATAATATTGAAATTATTGTAATTTGTTTTATATATATTAAATTTTTTGATTTCATAGTAAATATTTTATACGAAAATTGGTAATATGAAAGAAATTAGAAAAATGATTTTACACGAAAAATTAGGTGATACCATAGATATTATTAAAGAAACTATTAAAAACCTTCACTGACAGCATTAATTGGTCCCGATGTAAGGGTAAACTAGCAACAAAAGATAAACAATAAAGATAAATGTAAATAATGCTTTTTGAGATATACAAACACAATTTGAAGAAAAATTTCCTTGATTATGCAAGCAATTATTTTACGACACAAATTGTTTAAATTTTTAATAGAGAAATATTGAGAAATCGAAAATCATTTAAAACATTGTTACGGTAGATAAACGCAGGAATTTATTTTACCGTAGCTCGGACTTCAATTTAAGAGATTTTTCATATAATCTATTGATCTTTTTTATATGTTGTAATTCCAAACCATCATTCACACATATTCTCTTCCACATGTATAAATATTATTCAATGTAGTTTTTCTTTATTGATAACTTTTAGGAGAATAGATATATTTAATTTGACATACAAAATTAAATAAGTAATAGGAGCTAAACATTAATAATTTTAAAAAATGACTTAAATGAATTTTTTTTTTTGAAAATTCTTTATCTCTGTTGAAAAATGTCTACATTCATAATCTCTCATATTGAGAGATTTAAGTATCTTTATCATAAATTAAGAATATTTTATATATTTATCGTTTGTATAGGAATATTTAGGTTACAATAACTTTCTCTAAATTATTTTGAATGAATATTTAATGATAAATTATTGGTTGTTGAAAATGAATGGAATGAGAAGCATTATAATATTACTTAGAATTATTATTATTTATTTAATATTTTTTTAAAAAATTTACATAACGATTTACATTTTCATTATTTGCAATTGTAACGAAGCACAATATTTAATATTTGTTTAAGAATTTATTTAAGGTATCATTTGTAATTCATCTCGTAAACAACCTTTTACAGTATGTTATAAAGACGTACGAGGAAGCGTCTTTCGGGACATGTCTAGTGAAAGAGGTGGTGGGCTGGTACGTTTTACATACTACTTAATATATTTTATACCTTATTATTATTTATTATATATACTAATCAATAACTAATATTCTAGTCAGTGTACAGTGAATACATCACGATACTTATTGTTTTAGCGATCTACACTTGGACGTTGAAAAACAGCCAAGTATGTATGTATATATATATAGTTTAAATATATTATAAAATATTACTTATTATATATTATTATATATATGTATAGTATATATTAATATATATAATAATACTATTTATATATAATATTCTAATAAATATAATATTTAATATAAAAATATTAGCTTTTCTAAAGGAAGAAAAAACTTTTTGAATATTATTTAAGTTTATTTAAGGAATTAATAGTATAATTATATTTAGCTATATATGAAAAAAACTATTTCAAGGTAATATTGTATATTATATAAATATAGGTGTATACGTTTGTGTAGGAAAATATGTGTGTATGAATAATAAATAATAATTTATAATAGTATTAATTACATTTAGATCAGAGAGGGGCATATTTATGTATACTTGTTTACCCTAGTTTTGCGATAATACAAAGATGGGCTACATAGTAGAGAATAAATGATTTGATGATAAAAGAGAGTTATTAATAATGATATTAGTATAACTTTCTTAAGGTCGATAGAATATTGCTAATTGAATTTTAAGTAGTAAGAAGTGTTAAGGTTTTCATTTATTGCATAATCCTCCTAAATTAAATATTAAGACCTACAGGAGTAGAGGTGTATGGGAGATATGAACTTGAAGTCTTGTTTTACAATATAAAGAGACTTATGTGGTTAAAACAGATCTAGACAAAGTTAGCTGTCATGTTTGGATGAAGGAATATAGCTAATAAGTGTACAAAATATAATATAAATTCGCAATAATTGGTTTACCAAACTATAAAATGTTATAAGTAGCTGGTATAATTAAGCTATGTTTCAGGTAGTATAAGTATTTATGCGCACAAGATTGAATCGCCTTATTTAAGAAGTCCTAGGTATGTCTTGGATGAGTTTTAATCGTAGTTGCATAGGATGATTATTGGCTTTTGAGAGTAAGAGTATGAGTAGATGTCTGAAGATTTATGATATCGTTTTGCTTTAGTAAATGGAGATATTTTTCATCTTTGTCTGAAATGATACAAGTATATAAAATATTACATGCATTGTATTAATTAAATTGTGTAAACGAATAAAATCTAATATGTATCACGGACAAGGTCAAGAGACTCGGGGGACAACATATAAGATCAGATATATGAAAGAACGTGTTAATGTGATGTAAGAATTAACTTTTGTCTGTATAGTGTTTGTAGAATTTTAGAATGGTTCGCAGGAAGATTATTAAATTGACTCTTGCCAGCTTAAAAAAAGATTGGTAGGTATATGGATTTGGTTTGGGCATCATATGGTACATTCTGACGTAGTCAAAAGTGGCGTGTTTTTTTAAGTTTAGTTATTTTAAAGTAAATCTGATGTTGTATTTATACAGTATGTAGAATAAACACTTTATTAAACGACTAATTGTTTGTTGGTCCATCAAACATATATCTATAGTTTTTTGCTTTTGGTAGTGTATGGTATGATATGATATTGACCTTAGTGTTTAGGAAATTTCGAGAGATACTGTAGGGGTGTGGTGTCAGGGTTTGCTGTATGTTGCATTGGGTCAATTGTATTTGATTAATATTTAGTTTTTGGACTGGAAATTAATACTTCTGATTTATAGCCATGGTGTTATCTTCATATTCTTGGGGGTT
>JABUQX010085599.1:0-30375 GCA_015478945.1 Trachelipus rathkii
ATTATATATATTATATATTATATATATAGTATTAATATATTTATATATAATTAGTACATATTTATATATAGCGAGATAGTAATATATATAAACGTATATATAATAATAATATATAGATATATACTTCTATATTATATATATACTATCGTATATGTTTATTGAGTTAATGATATGATTTTAGGTATTCTTACAAGGATACTTTCTTATTCTTTATACCTTATTTTGCTTAACTTGTGCATTTTATTATTCGTATAATATCTTATTCTGCTCGAACTTGTGTTGTGCGACATATTCCAGGTAGATGTTCACGATCAAGATCAAGTTCAGATTAGTCTACGGCGGCCTAAAGAGTATACATTTTTTTTATTTATATACAAAATAATTAAATATATTTATAAATATTTTATTATTAGATATAATAATAATATATACCTCCACTGAGTAACCCTTGGTTGATAAGGGAAGTCCCATATTTCCTAGCATCTAACTTTCTCGACCTTTATTTGGGATTAACAGATTTTGATATTTATGTTTAATATTTGGCATAATTTGTTAATATATAATCATAGAAATTTAAACCCAAAAAGGGAAACAAAAAGAACAACCCATGGCTAATCATAAATTGAAAGGAAATGGATGATGTTGGGACGAAAAATATGCGATTGTTATAGGCTTATAAAATGGAATTATGTCCTACTTTTATATTATTAAACTGTATCTGAAATCGAAGACCTGATAAGCTTTATTGTTGGATCAAAATGTAGCGATCTTAAAATTTCATCGACTTCAGCTTCCCTTAACAGGTACACTGATGCTCCTTATAATCCAAGGGTTAAATTCTTGGGTTTTTTGTGAGAATACTATATTTAAACAAACATTCCCCAATCAAATCAGGCATTTTCTGCTCACGCAAGATTATCCTATCATGAAAAAACATTTTCCAACATATTCCCAGAGGAATCTCTCAGCAGAATTGTTTTTGCCTCGATATTGTTGATAGAAAGAACCGGAAGTCTGAAACTACGGTAAGGCGTTCTCTTGTTGGTAGGTTAGCTAGTTTAGACTCGTTACTTTTACCACGTTGAACGTTCGAAGCAAACGGTCAGTCCATGTGTATCAATCCCTGAAGAGTAAGAATCTTCTTGACATCATCATTTTAAAATAACGGGTCTTTAAAATACAAAGGTTTTAAAATACAGGGTTTCTAAATTAACAAATATTTATGCAATTAAAAAATCAGTGGAGGTGGTAAGGCATACATTCTATAGCGTTCATATCAGAAAGAATCAGTAAATATGGTGTTTAGGTGTTTTTAAAATATAGAGTGACTATACTGGTAGGACAGCTTCCTTTTGTTGGGAATTTAACATCTATATCCAGGTAAGGGCAGCTTAGAATATTTCTACCCAAAAATCGATTAGTTTCATGTATTGGGAGGTCATTTGGCTGGGATAAATTAATGGGGAACAGATACTTAATGGTTTTTTGGGCAAATGGCTGGAAATCAATTCACACATAATCTCTATTTAATTACTGGCCAATACAGGGTAAAGTTAGCATAAGGTGGCATATAACATAATAAAAGATAATTGGTCTCAAAATAGGTAATGAGTAGGCTATCATGTAGGTACATGTACTTATTTTTTACAGGCAACCTAAGTGTAGCACTATAAAAGATATTGGATTGGTCATTATAAAAGGGGTACTGTCTTAGTTTATTATTTGTTTTATATACGATCTAATGTTACTATTATTTATTTATATATATTTTTATTTATTAATTTTATTAGATTTTATGTTTATTATCAATATGTATTATTAATATATTAATTTATTATTATTATTATTATTATTATTATTTATATATTATTGATTATTATGTAGGAGCTTCTGGGACAATATCGCAAATAGAATAAAAAATTGAATTTACAACACTTAACACCATTATTACAATACACCTTTTTTATCTACTGTCATTAATGTAAAAACAAAGAAAGATTGTTTTAAATATATGGAAAAAAAATTTTTTATTGGGATTTTATCAGCCCCAAACAATTTACGGTTTTCATATAAAAGTTATTCAATTTTATTTTCAAATAGGTCGTAACTTTGTTTAAAAAAAGTATAGTGAAATTATGAAACAAATGTTCAGCATTTTGATTGCCAATTGGCATGTTTAATGAAAAGTTTTAAAGCTTCAGTAATTTTTGAAATGTTGTTATTTTTTTTAAAAAGTTCTAATAACCTTTTTGAAATTAATAATGAAAGGGCTATATCGATTATTATGGCCAATTGTTACAAAAAATATTATTGGTGTTAAAAAATGTAGCTTTATCATTTTCTGATACAAGTGGTAAATTGATATAAAGTTGTGAGATAATTTTAATTTATTTTAATGTAGTGCATGTATGTATATATTTTAAAATTAATGAGAGGTGCAGAAGCTTCACACTTTTGAAATACTATATATAAATATTGAAAAATAATAACTTTTATCATTATATTGTACTTTGTATATATTGATGTTATATATATTAAAGAAAAATGTAAATTTATGTTTTTTATCTTAGTTGCCCTCCGAACATAAGTAATTTTAAATACAGTCTGAAATTTATTGACACTCCTTTTTTTGCTCTGGTTGTATGGTCAAAAAATAGAAAAATTTTATGATTGCGATTAAAAAAGTTTTTGCGTTCCATTTCAAAATAACATTGTGGAAACATTGGATCAAGAGATTGCAAATTCCTGCAAATGCATTTTGTTTGCAGCTGCCGTGCTTGAAAGAGCTTCAAGGAAAACTGTTCAGTTACTAAGTTGAGAGGAAGAATGATTTTCTGATATATAATCAACAGGCTTAGCAGAATAAAATATTATTTATAATGATTGAGCAGCCCTTTGAACCCTGAGGTTATATAATGTTTAAATGGTACCAATCAAATTGTATATGTAGATCCTGAAAGTAAATTCTGATGTTGTTAAGTGTATGTATATTTATTTATCTGGAATTCCACATGTGTTCTAAATGGAAGTATAATAAATGTAAATTGTTTTTGAATTTTGTAAAAATTATCTTTGGGTAAGAACTAAAAAAAGAGATAGATTAGCTTTAAATAGTTAGTAAATAAAATATTTACCAATACTATATTATTATAATATCCTATATTATGATGCACAAAGATGTTTTTTGAAATTTTTATGTATTTACTTATCTCAAAATTATAAATTTTGCACATTGGCATCCATAAAGTCCATGCAAAGGTTGATCATTCAGATACGCAGGCAAAAAAGGGCAACTATTGTCTAGAATTTAGAGATGAATGGAAGTGGAGTTCTCACCTGAGCCATGAAAAGGATGTTACCTCATGAAGAAAAGAAGGAATTGACAGATTATAAAAGCTTTTAATCTTTCGACAAAAGATAACACTTAATCAATGATATGAAGATGAAGAATTTTTCTAAACTCTCCCATGAACGATTTTAACACATGGAATTTTGATTTACAGATAATACCTGTATGAATTCACTTAATTAACATGCTAATACAATGATTGTAACATTGCCAAGTAGCTATATAAGACATTTTCAACTAGATAATGAGATAAACAAAGTTGTTGATGCAAAATCCAAAAAAGCTTCTGTGAGGTACTTCAGAGACGGAGAGTACATACACACGAATGGAAGAACTATATATTTTATTTATATGTTTCATACAAAATAGAAGATCGAATTTATTTTCTTTGGGTAGCTACTAAAATTGTTGCGAGTGTTGCCAAGAAATATGGAAAAACATGTTTTGGTAATCTATCAGATACAAGCTACCCAAGGGAAACGATAGATACAGAATTGTAGAGTATGGTCAAGAAGTTTTATGAAATAGATGAGATACAGTGTATATGATTCCGGTAGGCCAGTCATCAAAGTATGTCAAACAAGAGCTTGTTTTCAATACAAAGAAAAATATTTCGGAATACGTAAATGAGATCATGTATGGTGAAATATACATGTTTTAAATATAGGAAATATACTTAAAAAGTCAAGCTAGGATTTTCTTTCCTTTGCTTTTCTTTGAGGCCAAGGTGGTGTATGGGCGGAGAAAAGAATCATAAGGTTGGTTTTGCACATTGCAACCAAAATACGCAAAACTAATAGACTAATTTGGCATTGGGTGATCAGGATTGTAACTCACAAATTAGCTGATTGAGAATAGTTGGCAAGATTTGTAACAACAAAATAATCGTGAATATGAATGGCGAAGCATTGTAAAGAATAGTTTACAAGGTTATAATTGAACATGATTAAAAAATAATTATAATATCTAGTATTATTGAGTAATGATTATTTTTTCTTGATGTTGTACAAATTGTTAGAATATTGTCAATGAGTAAGCACTGACTGAATGACTATATAAAAATTTGTGAAACTTGTTCACGATTTCATTTCCTGCTTGGCAAACAATATTGTTAATCTGACTCGCCATCATTACATAGCTAAAACTCAAAGTGCATACCTGCATAGTTTGAAAGAAAGTATTCTTCCAGATGAGGCTATTGCAATTGGTGATTTTGCTGAAAATTATTCATTTATTGTTCAGGATGCTGCCCAAATATTTCAATGGGCAAATGAATAGGTTACATTGCATCCTATGTTATTTATTACTTAAATGATGACAGTAAGGTTGATCACAAAAGTTACTGTTTTATCCGTGATTTTCTAGAGCATTCAACAACTGCAGTCTATACTTTTCAAAAACATTTTATGAAAATAATAACTCAAAAGTTTTCTACAATTAAAAAAGTTCATTACTTTGGGATGGTTTGTAAGGCAATATTTCCACCTTCAAGGAAGAACTTATATAATATATATATTATCAATAATGAGGATGATTCTGCGTTAAAAGTCATAGAGTGTGAATTATATTTTAGAGGGCTAACATCATGAAAGGAAAAGGTGGTGTGTTGTATGGAGAATGGGGACACATAAATTAGAAGCGTTTAGCAAAAAAGCTGTTGCAAAGAGAAATATAAGTCAAGAACGACTTATTTGACCTAAGCGAGAAAATCGTTTACAAACTACTAGTTTATAGATATTTAAAAACATTTCACACGTAAAATAATGAGTTTTTTGAGAATAATGTTTAAAATTGGATTGAATAGAAACAATAGATGGTTCAATTATTATTTTATTTTCCTATAAAACTAATTAATTACCAGAAATTTCAAAAAATGATGACACGTATTAATTTGTATAGAAATATATTAATTAATAAGATGATAAATGATATTTGAACTCTTCAAAAACGCCTTGACCTAATTTCCCGATGTTTGTTTATATTACTAGACTGTTCCAGATTGGCTACGTCGAAAATTATATCTTGAAATTTGAGTATGTAAATCTCACTGTAGCAAGCTTAAAGATTTATTAGACAGATGTAGATGTAGATAGATGAGCGGGGACTCTATACTTGAAGAATCTTGAAGATTTTTAAAATATCTTTTTCGTGGAAAACACCCTATATTTTTGACTGCATAAGGCTAACCGTATACTGGCGTATAAAATTCGTTCAGAGTATCAGAAATAGCAAAATAACATTTTAATATATAGGTGAAGTTAATATATAGGTGGCGCTCACAATGATTAATAATGAGTCTGGAATCATCTTTCATTGTGCAACAACGTTTTAAAGTCAGGTTGAGCAAAAATTTCTTCAAATTTTAGCGTTACCATTTTTAGGAAAAATTTTAAATTGCTGAAAATACTACCAGATTCCAAATAAAACAAATGAACGATTTGAAAGCTTAGTTTTGGTGTTTTGCATTAAGCAGTAAAACATATTAATTTCATCTCGTGCAAGCGTTACTACTGTAAGGTATTATTTCATTTAAAATATGGTGGGTGGGGGAATATGAGCAGGGCTATTCGTGGTAATATGAGCAGATAGGGAAATATGAGCTGTTTAATACTCACCATTAATTATTTCTAAAACCTCTCTTGTTTCAGAAATACACTCAAATCTTGTTATATTAACATTTAATAATGAAATATTATTGAAAAATCAGCACATTTGGTAGAGAATTAACATTTGAAAAAAGATCATTTGCTTCATTCGAGACAAAAATTACGGGTCAACTATATATAATTTTCATTACCAAGAACAAGTTCAATTTTTTCATTGAAGATTAAAAGGATTTAACAACTTCTGCGGAGGACATACTGTGACTGTGATTACTGTAATTACTCAAGAAATAAACTTGCAAACATAAATGAAGCTCCTCAACAAATTACAAGGTATGAGAGGTCCGTCTAAAAGGTATCCGACCCTATGACGGGAAATAAATGTTACTAACCTGTGAGGTTTATTTTTTAATCCTCTTCAAAATAGGATTCTTAGGACCCTAGGGGTAAAACACACTTAGTTCAAAGAATTTGTCATTAATTGAAGAATCTCTGGAATGCATCTGTTGAAATTATTTTCAACTCTGCTGTCGCGTTGCGCATAATGTCGTCTTGGCTGTCAAATCCAGTGCCTTTTTCATTGGAGGTTTAAGCTTCGAGAATAACCAGAAGTCACGTGGAGTCATATCATGATATTAAGGTGCCTGGCGAACGATTGAAATGCCTTTCTTTGACATGACAACCTGGGTCAAAAGTGACGAATGAGCCGAGGCGTTATCACGAAACAGTTTCCAGTTTTGTGACGACCACTAATCCAGTCGTTTACCACGAACTGCATCACGAAGACGAGAGAAGACCTCACGATAGTACTCCTTAGTTACTGTTAGTCCTTCAAGCGCGTATTCGGGATGAACAATGTCACAGGAATTGAAGAAAAAAATTAGGATTACCTTGATTTTGCTCCTCACCTATCGTGCTTTCTTGTAACTCGGCGAGGTTAAATGCTTCCACTGTGATGATTGGTCTTTAATTTCTGGGTCGTACTCATACACCCGGTTTCATCTCCAGTTAGCAGGGTATTAAGAAACTCTGCATCCCTGTTGACTGTTTTCAGCATGTCTTGTGCGGAGTCAAAAATGACTACCCATTTTATTCCTGCGAAAGCTGTTTTGGCATAAATTTTTCTGCCACCCTACGCAATTCTAATTCATCCCGTAAAATTGCATGAACAGAACCTTTGCTAATACCGATGTCATCAGCAATTTCTCTCACTGTTATACTTTCTCAATGGTTTTTGCATTCCTGAATATTGACGTCCTTCCTTAACGATGATCACTCACGGATGACGTGCAGTTATTTTTAAACCTGTTGTACCAGTATTTAATTTGGGTAACCCCCATTGCATCATTGAATCTTGCGGAATTTTCCTCTTGCGTATCACCAAACATCTGACAAAACTTGTCGCAGTATCTTTGCTCGACACGTTCCATCATCTCACTCAAAATAAAATTCCGACATTCACACTCAACACTACTTCACCTGGCAGCAGCTTTCCAGCGAATGAAGTATCCGGCAAGCCTAAAAAAAATACAACCTTCTCGACATAAATGTTCATTGCACCTTCGACTTCAGTGCCTTCCGTGGGAGAGGATCAGGTCGGATACTTTTCAAACAGACGTCGTAGGTTTAGTAGGAGATAGGTCTGTCGAACTACGTCAAAAACATGAATTTTTAATTCATTCAGCCCACAAAAAATCAAAATAAATCGCAATAGGATTTACACAAGCTTTAGCATTTAACCTTGCAGAAAATTCGAAAATCAACAATTAATTTCACAGAGCAAACGTTCGATTGGATAGGACTGAGTGTGGGACTTTTTTTTAAAAGCAACTTTTGCATTTCCGTTTTTAATTGAAAATGCCAAAGTAACTTTGGCATTTTCAACTGAAAGCACGGAATCTTTTACTTAGAATGAGAAGACTTGTTTAATTGCATTGTTGTAAGCAAAGCAAGCAAAATGTTTAGCCTTGAAAAAAATGGTTTCAGATCAACGTGCGAGGTAAAAATGTTAGTTATTATAAAGGGGACAGTTGTCCATCTCGCATTCCGAAAAGAAAAAAATATCATTAGTTTTCTGCTTTAATGAGGCATAGACTAACTTGCCTCCTATCCTGTTAACCAACAATTATTTGTAGACCAGTCATCAGATTGAAAGGGCGGTGACCAATAATCTCTTTTATTCAAAAACTGCAACACTATTACAATTGCAGAGTGCAAGGTTTTGGATGTGGAGCTGGAGAAAAAAATTTCTTGGGTGGATCCAGAATTAAAACAAAAACAAAAATTTTTAATATAAAACAAAGAAGTTCCCCTATGGTGAGGAAACATTTTTGACACCTCAGTGCTGAGTGCTAACTGGTAGAACTTGCAGTTGTACCTATTTGACTTCCCATAAGAATGACATTCTTCAGTTGGAAAATTGGTGGTGTGGCGTTTTTGTTAAAACAATATTCAATCTGTATTAATGATTTAAATAGTATTACCATGTTTGATTCGATGTGGGTAGGCTAATACTTAATTATAACAATAAATATATAGAAAGGGGCATTTTATAGACTCTGGCGAGTCCAAGAATTAAACGCGGAATTGTGAAAGAAAATTGAGACAGCGAACAAAGTAAGAAAAAGGTTTAGTCCATAATGGGTGATTTTAATTTTCCTGCATAACATTGGGATTCTTGTCTATATTGGCCATAGTAGTTTCTGTCATTCATAAATTGTCTACTGGTAACTTTTTTGAGACAATATGTTATAGAACACAAGATTATATGAATGCAATTATAGATTAATTTAACTACATGAAATTATTGGTGAATGAGTTATGAGTTGAGAGAATTTGAACTTTGGACCATAAATATATTTAGATTTATATGAATGTATATCTGGCCCAAATTGCAAGTTAATAGGAAAAAATCTTAGATTTCCGGAAATGGCGCTTTTCCCAAATTTTGGACATGCTTAGTATGGACTGACTGGGATAAGGACGAGTTTTTAAGACAAAATGTTTTAATAAATGAAAAATTTTAAGCAGAATTTTAATTGAATTTCATCAGTATGTAAAAATAAACCCATTAGGGAGGCGAAGAGAAAACCTGTTTTGGGTGAATATGAGAGATATAGAGGAAAATTTAATGAAAGTCATAGATGTGTTTAAAATATACACAGGGTAGTAATAGGGAAGTGATTTTTAGAAATTATATGGAAAATAGGATGATACTTAAAAGTCAATAAGGTAAGTGCAAGAAGAGGAGAATTAATTTTAGCAGGAATAGTAAAAGAGCCTGAAGAGTTTTTAGTTTAATAATTTAAAAGTAGAATGAGACAATTTGGTCAATTAGAAATTGATGAGAATTTAGTGGTTCAATAAGGAGTTGTCAAACATTTTGCATACTTATTTTGATTCAGTGTTTCTGGAGGAAAGATTAAGAATAATAAGTTTGGGAGATCATACTTCTGTTATCAGTAACAAATAGACTTAAGGGATTTGAATATTGAATGTAAAAACATCATTAAACGTTTAATAATAATAATTGATCAAGTGAAAAGGCGCCCTGATGGTATATATGGTAGAATATCTAAAAGAGGTAGTAACAGCATTTGCAAGGCACTGTATTGATATTTTAAGCGATATATGCATTTGGTGAGGTGCCAGAATGAACTGGAAAAACATATTCCTATTTATAAGAAAGGAGTAAGGGATTTGGGAAATTATAGCCAGTTAGCTTAACATCCTCTGGTTGTAAAGGTTCTGGAAAAGTTAATGAAAGGTCATATAGAGAAATTTAGAAAGATAACAAAGTATTGGTATGATCCCAGCATAGGTTAAGAAAGGTAGGTCTGTCAGAAAAACCTTATTAGAATTTATGGAAATAATTACTAACTGCATGACTGAGGGAGATCCAGTTGATATTGTATTATTTAAAATTGAAAGTTTCTATATAAGGTTCCCACAATAAGGCTGATGAAGAAGTTATGTGGTATAGGTGGAGTGGTACATGTTTGAATTAAAGAGTGGTTGTCGAAATAGAAAACAGTGTGTACACTAAATGGCAAGTCATCATGGGAAATATGAAGAGTGGTGTCCCACAGTTCAGTGGTGATGGGGCCACTATTGTTCCTCATTTATATATAAAGTGTTTAGTTTAAGCCGAGTGGATTTCCAAATTCAAATTACTTAAATTCTTTAATTCACACTGATCAACTTAGCTATATGGAAAGTTCGATTCTTTAATAAAACTTCTGGACCGAGTTGGGAATTTTAATTAAATTAGCAGACTAGATACAATTAGACTAAACAGGGTTGGTGTTCAAGTAAGTTTTGTCAAGTAACAAGTACAATACTCTAGAATTTGATTCAAGTGAATAAGTAAGTACAAGTACCTGATTGTTCAATGTAAAAGTACATAGTATGGTATAGTAACAAGTACAGTGCAAGTCTTTATGCCAAAATTGCATATATAGTAATATATAATATTATATTTATAATATATATATATATATATATGTATATATATATAATATATATTATATATAATATATATATATATTATATATATATAGTATATATATAATATATGCATGATTATACGTAAACAACACATCACCCACCTTCTCCCCAACTGGGGTAAATAGCGTAACATGCACCAAAAACAGAAAAGTAGTAGAGAATATCAGGCAAGTCGAAAAGAAAGCTCAGCCGCCCCTTTTACTTTCTGTGAGAACTCTACGCGTCAGAAAATACCTAGAGAATCACGGGCTGGACGGGGAACTCTCTATGGCAATCTCATCAATGTGGGTTCATCCCATGGCAGGTGGGCTCCCAACCATACACTTTATCAAACTCGCTCAGCTTGTCCTTTTATCCACCTTTTTTTGCCCTGCAACTCACATTTCCCCTCCTCCAGACATTCCTTTAACAACTCAATCCACTTTTTCTCGTCTCCCAGCCGGTCGCTTCCGACACACCAGCACTATACATCGTTTAACAACCGACTATCTTCATATTTCACATGAAACAACCATCTTCATGTACTTTCAGTTTATTCTCATCATTTCCCTTTCTTCACACACACAAATCTCTATACTTCATAATTCCAAATTTTTCAATTATTCCTCACACTATAACAACCTAAGATTGCTATCTAACCATTGTATTTAGATATACCTTTATTCCCAGAGATATTTTCATTACTATGCATTAATCGAGTATCAACATACTCCATAGTAAAATCCCTACGCGACTTAGACTTAGTCCTGTTAAGTCGCAACGATGTAATTCACTATCCACACTCAGAACTTTCGTACTCCATATCTCATATCCATGTCCATTTCATCTAACATTTATCTAAAATGATTTAAAGCTCCGCGCTTTTTTCCAGCTGTCTTCTAATAATAACTTAACACTGAGACTGTCCATGCTCACAATCAACCTTACTCTAATTACGTTTATTTCAAACGCCTCCTTTTACAACCCCCTACCAAATTTCTCTACCTCAATCCTCTTAACTCTCTTCAGATTGCAACACAGAATCATTTGCATATAAGAGGTAGGGAATCCATCTCTTTCAATCCTCATCATTTTAACACATCTCTTCACTCATTTAATCTTTCAGTGACACCCAGCATTACGAAACTGGATATACCAAGGAGAATAGAATGCTGATCAGCTCCCCTGCTATTAAATAATAAACTATCATATTTCGCTCTATTTAATTCTTGCACAATGGCTTACTATCGTCATAGCACGTTTGATTTCATTCAGGAAGCCTTGCAGACATAGTATTATGACTACACCTGCCTAGGAGCCCCTATTAAGTCTTCTGTAGCCTGTTCAAATCGATAAAACCTAAATACAAAATTTATTCGTCTCCTCCCTCTTATCCATATTATTTGTTTTAATGTAAGATTGAGTATACTTTCCCCTACTTACTAAATCGACCTGTTTCTTCACCATCAGTCCTGCAGTCACCGAACATCTCCTTTGACCAAAATACAAAGCATATATCTTCCCTATCCACGGTTCAACTAACTAATTATCTCTTAATACCTAGCAGTATACTGTACCCTAAACCTTTATAATAAGGGGTGCATTTTATTGCTCTCGCTCCATCTTCGGAATGCACTTCCATAAAAGCTTTTGTTTACACAATTCCAATCATAATCATCCTATCTCGCCTATGATAACTCTTATGGATTAATTAATTCTTTATCCTCATATTTAAAATCAACTTAATTATTAAATTAAATTATAAGGGTGCAAAATTTCGTCATCTTATGATTTATTTTACAAAGAACTGGTTTTCTGAAACTCATTTTTGAAGATGGGTTCCAAGATTTATGAATTGACCTCAACTTTTCGATAAATTGACTTTAGACCAAATTTGAAAGACATAAGTCTCAGACAAAATTAACGAGCTCTAAGGAATTTGTGTTATTGGGTTGCTTTTCTGGGGAAAACTACCCTTACCCTTTAATGCTAAATACATAATAATAGTCATTAATAAGTCGGTGATTGCTGATGCACCACATAGGAAAGGCAATCGAAGTTTCGCATACGTATTGTGAGCAAAAGAATTATTTCATTTGAACTCTAGACATTTACATATCCCGCTATTTCACTATAAATAGTTCATTCTTCTTCAGGAAAGACCGTACTTACAGGGATTTTTGGAATATTGTCACAAAATGAGGAACACGATCTTCAGTTTTTAGAATCCTTGTATATTCTGGCATGATCTCAAACCGACCTTTAAATGAAAATCTAAGTTTTTGTTTTAAACAGTCTTTAATAACAAGAAGTGGAGGTTTGGGTTTTAAAATATCGAACTCTTAAACAACACATATTTATTTAATCATTAATTATTATTAATGGTTATGTTATATTCAACTTTATATTATTGTTGGCTTTTTAATTAATTTTATAACAATTTTTGTTTTTAAAATTGTTATACTTATAATTAGGTAAAAGTTTGAAATGGAAAGAAGTTTCTAGACCGAAGAACCTAGTGCTAATAATACTTTAAAATATTGAAATTCGGTTTTGGTTTATAGCACGCATTATTATAATATATTATACTACTCATAAAATTAACGCCCCATATTCATATAATTTACAGGTCAGAAATGACAGAATGCTGTGTTATTTATTTGCAAATAACAGTAGCATCAGGGACCAGTATAACCGCTGTAACAATGTTGGGGTTGTATATGGTCTGCCATCGCTTAAATTAAGGTGAATATGAGCAAGTAACTTCAGCTTTAGCGATTGGGGAAAGTTATGGGGGGGCACGCTGGGCTATGGGTCATTGAGGTGTGAATTTAATCATACAAACATAGGAATGATGCGCGCGTCGACTACAACGTGAATTGATGCATTACAGATTTTTTATCACCTCCATACGATATTACGGGTATTGTGAACTCTGGTCGAAAAGTTTGGTCTAAGAACACACACCATTGCAGAACGGGTTCGTGGATGGACATACAACCAGGAGCACGCATGGTGGCCAGGCTAGGTCGGCCACGTGAACATCGGCTGGCGTTTGAATACTTTTAAGCGTATGCGACCGTATGAGACATAATAAAACAGTGGAACCTTTCATATACAGCTGGCATGTGGTACAAATGTTTGACCCGGTGATGATATATCAATAGTCAACGCTTCGACGGAACATCATTAGCGTGCCACGGAGGCTGGTCAATAAGATCCCGATACACCAGGGAGATCGATGGGCGGACTACATTTCCCGGGAACACTACATTGGACGTCGGATTGGGTGAATGTGCCTTTAGGATGATCCAGAGTCCTGTCTCTTACTCGATTCGGGAATGCCAGAGAACCATTCGAGGACTATTGAAAGGTAGCGCAGTGTAAATATTCTTGCATGTGGCAATTTGAGGAGAGGATCTCTCTCATGGTCTGAGGGGGTCATGTGTTTAACGGGTCGTGCAGCATTTGCAAGTCCTAGATTGGCGGTGAGTGTCTTTAGCGCCGCATCGGTCATCGATACATCCTTTAGACACTTGTATGTTGTGCTATATGCCCGACACAGAGTGGGGATTTCACCCTAATGTTAATGCTGAGCATATAAAAATGTCTGATTTGGACCGTCGTGTTAGTGTTCGGTGATGCAGCTGGCTGCGTTGTCTGTGCATTGTCATACATTAGGTAATCCGCCACAGTGATGTGGGGCATCTATAGCACAATATACGGTCAAAGGAGCTGTATGCGCTGTAACCTGCGGCGGTAAAGAACCGCCATCTAGGACTTGAAAATCTGCACGAACGTTAAACACATGATCCCTCATAGGACCAATGACAGAGAAGATCCTCTCCAAAATGCTATGCAGAGAATAATAGCACTGCGGCGTACCTTTCAAATAGGTTCCTCGGATGGTCTCTGATTGCCGATTGAGGTGAGAGACTGAATCTGGATATCCGTAAGAGCACATTCCACCAATCGGAGGTCAATGTAGGTGTTCCCGGGAAAATGCTAGTCGCTCCACTCGATGCTCTCTGGTGTGTCGTGGTACTATGACCAGCCTCCGTGCGTAATTATGTTCGCAGCGTTGACGTATTGTTATTATCATCACACGGGTCAATGTAGCCTCCGCAGCTGTAATTTTGAAGGTTTCATAGTGTTGCTATGATGGTCTCTTAAGGTCGCATACGCTTAAAAAGGTATCAACGCCAGCCGAGTCACTGACCTGACCTATCCTGGACACATGCGTGCTCCTGGTTTCATGGTGCCGATGACCAGCGACCCGTGCAATGGTTGGTGTGTTCTAGACAAACGTCGACGAAGTTAAGTCTCTCGTACCTATCGGTAATGGAGTGTGGATAAAATAAATCTGTATGCACTTCGATACACGTGATAGTCGAGCGCAGTTCTTTTCATGTTTGTAGTGGAAAATTCACACCTCAGGACCAGCATTACCCAGCGTGCCGCACGCAATAACTTTTACCAATCGCTAAAGCTGGAAGTTGATGTTTTCATTTACCTTAATTATAGCCATGAAGACCCTATACAACCAACATTGTTACAGCGTGTAATCACTGTGTCTGAGTTGCTAAGGATTTTTGCATAATAAAGGTGTCCCAGATTCAGATAATTTGTAACTGTTTGAACGTTATATGAGATAGTGGGTGCGTTATTTTTGATGAGTAGTAAAAATAATAAAGTCATAGCGGTGTAATAACAGAAAAGGAATATCAATATTTTAGTAATTATTTTATATGCATTACTAGTATTTTCGGGTAAGAATCTTCTTTCCGATTTTTCAGACTTTACAATATAATGATAAAATTATAAACAAATATTGTATAATAAATTTAGTTAAAAGCTAAAATAATATAAGTTGAAATAAAAAACATATAGATAAATTAATGATTACATATATTTGGTTAAGAGTTAATGATGTTAAACTAACAAAACCGTCACTTCGGTAATTAAAGACCTGATTAACTGTAGATTTGTCATTTTAAGGTCGTTTGAGATGCAAATATACAAGGATTCTAAAACTGAGATCGTGTTCTCGATTTTGGACGAATATTCTAAAAATCGTGATATACGTCGTTTCCTGAAGAGAATGATATTTTAATATCTGAATAGGGGGGATGATGTTTATGGTCTAGACTTCTCAATGAAATATCTACAGTCACAATACGTATGGAAAGAGGCTTGTATTGCTTCCTATGTTGGTTGGCATCGCAGTCACGCACTTGTAATGATATATTAACCCCTTCGATATAAAGGTAAGGGGAGTTTTCCCCAGAAAAGGCAACCTAATACAAAATATCCTTAGGAGCTGTTAATTTAGTCTGAGATTTGTTTTTAAATTTTGAATAAGTAATTGTTCGAAAAGTTGAGTCAATTATAAATTCTTGGACACCATTCGTTCAATAAATATGATTTTTCTAGAATCTTCAAAGTTCTTTGTAAAATTAACATAAGAATGAGAATTTTTGCACCCTTATCAAAAGAATTTTAATTGAAGTTGATTTAAAATTTATGGAATAAAGTAATAATTTAATCATAAGTAGTATATAAGGCGAGATGGTGATTGACTTGATTTGGAAGTTGTGTAACAAGCGTTTAGGAAGGGTGTTCCGAAAGACTGGAGAGAGCAATAAAAAGCATGTATATTAATGGTAGGTGGGTATTAGTAATAGTGGTATTACTAATAATATTATTGAGTCCTGTAAGGGAAATATATGCTGGTATTTGTCGAAAGAGTGTGTCGTGTGGAGTCAGGACTGATTGGTGAAGACAGGTTGCGATTTAGTAATGGTAGGGAAACAGTTATGGGATTCAATCTTTTAATTAATAAATGATGGGGAAAGAGGGAGAGTAAGAAATAAATTGTATATGTAGTTTTATCGATTTGTAGGGCGTAAGATAGGATTAGGGAAGGCTCTATAGTGCAGTGTTAGTGCATTATCGATGATGTGCAAGCTTCTGAATGAAATCAATAGTATGTGTGATAATGAAGCTTGTGCAAGAGTAAATAGAGTCAGAAAATGATTAGTTTATTATTAATAGCATAGTGTAGCGCAGGGGATGTTTTATGTCTCTCTTGGTTAAACCAGATTTGTATCTGGATGGGGTTATGAAAATAGTTTCTTGTGAGGATTGAAGTTCTTGGTTGTAAAATGATGGAAGATGAAAGCGATAGCAGGGTATCATACATCGTGTATTGCGGATGATTGTTTTAGTGTGCGAATGCTGAAGAGATGTTTAAAGGATTGGTAGAGATTTGGTAGGGTGTGTAAAGGAGGGGTTTGGAAGTAAAAGGTTGATTAGAGTAAGGTTATGTTGTGAGCGAGGACATCCTCAGTGTGAAGATTATATAGATGAGAGCAGCTGGAACAAGTGCGAGTTTAAATATTTAAAGATAAATGCTTAGATGAAATGAGATGGAATAGATGCAGATGATTAGATAGGGAAAGTATTTGAGTTGTAGTCATATGCGAGCAAACGCTTGAACGTGTAAGTGCAATTAATGTTGTGGACGTAACGGGTACTAATGTCTTAGTGCGGCTAGGTTTTAACATGAGGGTATTGTGTTAACTGGGATTAATGTATAGTAGTGGAATTATGGTCTGGAATAAGAGGTATTGATCTAAAGTACATGTGTTCAGATGGATCAATCTTAGGGTCGTGTTAGGTGTGATATAAAATGATAAATTGGGACAAAGTATTAGAGAGTTGTGTGTGTGAAGAAAGGTGTAAAATGAGAGAATAAATTAAAGTAATTTGAGATGGTTGTTCATGTGGAAATAATGGAAGATAGTCGGTTGGTTTTTGATGTATAGGTGTGTGTGTGTGAATCGACCGGCTGGGAGACCGAAGAAAAAAGTAGATTGAGTAGTAAAGAATGTCTGGAGGAGGGAATTGAGTATTGGGAGAGGCAAGTAGAAAGTGGTCATAAAGGAAAACGAATGGCGGAGTTTTGTAAAGGTATGTTTTGGTAGCCCACCTGGGCATGGATGGAACCCCACATTGATGAAGATGCCATAGAGAGTTCCGTCGCGTTCCGTGAAAGCTCTAGGGTGGAATTTGTCTGACTGCGACGAGTTTCTTCAAAGAAAGGTATAAAGGGGGCGGCTGAGCTTTCTTTTCGACTTGCTTCATACTCTTCTACTACTTTTCTGTTTCTGGTGCATGTTACGAATTTTACCTCAGTCTTGGGAGAGAAGGTGGTGATGATGATGAGATGAATGATATGATGATTATAATATATATCTATATTATATATATAATATATATATATATATGATAGTATATATATTATAGTATTATATATATATATTATATATTATATATATATTATATATATATATATATATATAGTATAGTATACTATATATATGCAAGTTATTCATTTCTTTATGAATTTGGCTTTGAGAAGAATGTACTTGTACTTGTACTTGAACAATCTAGAGTACTTGTACTTTTAGTACTTTGTCTTGAACAATTCTAGAGTATCTTGTACTTGTCTTGACAAATGTAACGTTGAACCCAACCTTTAGTACTAATTGTATCATAGTCTGCTGAATTTAAATTAAATTCCCATCGGTCCAGAAGTTTTCTAATGAAGCGAGGAAACTCCACTATAGCTATAGTTGATCAAGTTGTGAATTTAAGTAATTAAAGGTAAATTTGAATTTGAAATCCAGCTCGGTAAATAAATCAAGTTATATATTAGTGAGGAACAGATAGTGGCCCATCACTTGAACCCTGCGGGACACCCATCTTCACTATTTCTATTGATGAATTTATTGCCATTTAGTTTGTAGCACACTGTTATTTCTATATTCGCACATCTTTAATCCAAACCATGGTCCACGTCCAACTATACGCAATTGCACATAAGAATTCTTCATCAGCTTATTGTGGGAGAACCGAATATCAAAAGATTTTGCTAAAGTTTAAATATACATAAACTGGATCTCCTCAGTCAATGCAGTTAGTAATGAATTCCATAAATTCTAATAAGGTTTTCTGACATGACCTATCCTTTCTGAAACCATGCTGGAGTATCCCATATATTTGTATTTCTAAAATATTTATCTAATTGACCTTTTTCATTACTTTTTCCAGAACTTTACGAACAGAGATGTTAAGCTAATGCTTTAATTTCCCAATCTTCTCTTATCCTTTCTTATAAATAGGCACATAATTATGAATTTTTCCAGTCATCTGGCACCTCACCAATGTTATATATCCTTAAAGTAAAATACAGGTGCCTTTGCAGAATGCTGTGTACTAGCCTCTTTCAGAATTCTAACGCATATATAAACCGATCAATGGCCTGCAGCTTATTAATTAATATCATAATTAATCCGTAAATAATTTACTATCAAATCAAAATTCAAAGAATGCAAAAATTCAATGCATACAAGAACTATTATTCTCCAAAATTATCTAATCTTTCTCAGTAAAATCACGAAGCAAATATAAGTATTGAAAATGATTGACCAAAACATCGCTTTATCTGAACTCATAAATTTTCATCAATTTTAATTGGACTAAAATGGTCCTATTCTTACTTTTAACATTGTATAAAAGCTAAAAAACTTCTTTCGATTCTTATTACTATTCTGTGCTAAATTAATTTCTTCTCTTTGCCTTTCTTATTGCTTATTGACTGGATTAAGTTCATTTTATTTTTTCTATAATTTTTAAATCATCTGTCCTATATACCCTTGTGAATATTTTAAAACATTAGCTTTATCATTAATTTTTCTCTATCTCTCTATTCCAGCAAACAGGTTTCATTCTTCGCTCCCTTAATAGGTTTTTCTTTAAACATCACTGACTGAATATTATTAAATTTGCTTTTAAATTGTTCACTTGATTACCTTAAAAGCGAGAATTCAAATTTGTTTTTATTCATAGTCTCCATAAAGCTAAGCATTGTTCAAAATTTTATGGAAATCGGATCGAAAATCTAAGAACTTTTTCTTATTAACTTGCAATTTGGGCCAGATATACATCATATTAGATCTATTATACTTATGGTGAAAAGAGTTCTCATCTAAATTCTCCTCAAACCTAACTCGATTCACCATACTTTCAATTGTTAGTTAATAATAAAGTCTAATAGTGCATCATTTATTTGGTGGATTTCTTTGGACATATGTCTCAAAAAGGTTACCTAGTATAAATTTATGATGAGAAACTACTATGGATCCATTAGTACAAGTGAATCCAATGTATGCCAGGAAAATTACATTCATAAAATAGACTAAACCGTTTCTTTTTGAGGCAGAAGCTGTTAGAATTATTTCACAATTTCGCGTTTAATTCTTGAATCGGCCAGGAAGGTCTTAAAATGCCCTATTCTATATAATTTATTGTATAATAAGGATATCTACCCCACATCGATTCAATATTCATATAATTGTTAAAGTCATTATATACAGATATGAATATTGCTTTTAACATAAAACGCCACACCGACCAATTTTTCCCACTGAAGAAGTTGTAACATTCTATGGAAGTCAAATAGGTACAACTGCAAGTTCTACCAGTTAGCACTCAGCACTGAGGTGTCAAAAATGTTTCCTCACCATAGGTTAATATTTGGTTTTATATTAAAATTTATATTTTAGTATATTTGGATCACCAGAAATGATTTTGTCAGACATCCAAAACCTTGCACTCTGCAATTGTAATAGTGTTGCAGTTTTGAATAAAAGAGTATTTATTGGTCCCTATAGGATAGTAGGTATTATTACGGTACGTATATATATTATATATATTTTAATATATAATATTCAGGTGATAGTATATATATATATGTCTATATATATAAGTATAATATTATATGTATATATAATATATAGTATATTTTTTTCGTTTTTCTTCTCCTTCTTTTCCCGTCCATCTATTTCTTTTTTTTCTTTGTTTGTGAAGTACATTTTTTGAAAGTAGATGCGGCCTTAAGTGTTCTTGGAGTCATTTAGTCAGTGTACTTGTACTTGTACTGTGCTTGTACCTTTTGTACTTGGTACTTGTTCTTGGTTTGATTTTTGTTATTTTGGCACTTTAACTTGCCAATATTTTTATTTTCTTTTTTTATCATTCATTTTACTCATTGATTATTATAACAAATATTATTATGTATTCCAAGTATTGTTTAGTCAAGGTCAGTTGTAGACATTAAGTATGTCATTATATATCATAGTATAATATATATATATATATAATATATATTATTATATATATATATATATATATATATATTCACCCCAAGTATTGTTTCAACAGTTGTAGACATTAAAAAGTATAATATAAATCAAACATTATATATATTAGTATATATATATGATATATCATCACTACCTTTTCTTCCCCAGGATTGGGAGTAAGGTGCGTAAATAAGAAAAAAATAAGTAGTAGAAGAATATGAACAAGTCAAAAAAGCCAGCCTTACCGTCCCCTTTATACTTTGTATCTGTGCAGTTAGAAAAATTCACCCTAGAGCTACGGGACTTCGACGGACCCTCACTATGGCATCTCGAAATGTGGGTGCATCCCTTGGCCCGGGTTGGCCACCAAACACCTCAGCAAAACCCTGCTATTTACTCCTATTTATGCCTTGTCTTCTATCGCCCTTCCAGAACTCACATTTTCCTCCTCCAGACATTTCTTTTTGCTGATAGCAATCCACTTATTTCTTTCAGTCACCACCAGTTGATCTCCAAAACACTCCGATTATGCTTAAGCCAACGAGCTTTCATCTATCTCGTCTAAATGTACTCATTATTTCTCGAATTTTTCTTTTTTCACCCTTAAATCTGCGTTTGACGTATTTTCTTCATTTTATCCATTCTTTCCACATCTGTATTAGTCGCTCTGGTATTCGTATTTTCCTGAACAGATATAGCTTCAAAATAGGGTATGATTATTCAGAAAAATATCACTACTATACATTAACAAAGGTAACGACATACACTCACGCAAGACCCTAGCGCACGATCAAGAACTTAGTATTTTACAATTCCAAGGATTTTTGACCAAGCACCTTTCTGCAATTCAGAACTTTCCTACTACAATCTCGGCATCATCCGTTCCTTTTCGTCCAACCCACTTCGCTAAATATTTAAACTCAGGTCCTTGTTCAGCTGCTCACCATCTAGCATAAACTTCACACGAGGAAGTCTCACTCACGAACCTAACCTTATATGCTTTCCTGACGTTTTACTTTCAAATTATCAGAATTTTAACATAACCCTATCAAATATCTTTTACAATCCTCTCAAACTCTCTCAGATTCACGACAAACATATATATACTAATTATTCATATATCATCTATTTTCAAATTACATTCTTTCAATGAAACATAAAATGCAATTTAAAAAAATAGAATATCTACATAACATCATAGACAAATATCGGCGTTTGGTGGATTGATTGGATTTGTAGCAACTAAACGTTTAGTAACTTTTTTTTGTGTTCGAGGAATTGGAGAGACAGCAATGCATGATTTTGATAATAAGGGTTAGAAATATGATAAATTAGTTTTTATGGGAATTAGTTGTTGTAGGGAAGATATATTTGGTAATTTTGGTCGAAAGAGTGGTCGAGTGACTGAAGAACTGATTTGGGGAAGAACAGGTGCGTTTAAGAAGTGTAGATTGGATTAGTGGATATAGGTCTTAAAGAGAAACGGAAAGATTGGGATGAATGAGTGGGGAATGTGATTCACCTTTACTTAGGATTAATTGATTTGAACCATTCGTTTAAGAGTATTAGAGGAAATATGGCGGTGTTATGATGTGATGGTGTTCGGTGGTAGCCTCTGAAGTAGAATCAAGAGTATTATTACAAATAAGTGGAAACGTTTAAATAGTAAAGATTCTTAAGTCAGTGAGTTAAGTATCTAATAGCGGAATGAGACAGGATGTGCTATGTCTCCTGGCGATGCAATCTGTATATGGATGAAGTTATGAAAGAATTAAGAGGTAGGGGTGACAAGGGTAGTGTTAAAATGATGGAGAATGGAAGAGAGTGGAGATTCCCTACCTATTATATGCGGAATATTTGATTTTGTGTGGCGATCTGAAGAGGTTTTGAAAGGACTAGTGAGAGATTTGTTACGGGTGTGTTAAAGGAGGATTTGAAAGTAAAGTAGATAAGAGTAAGTTATTGGTTGGTGAGTGAGCGAAGTCTCGTGATGGTTTGTTAGATGTGGAGCAGCTGAAAAAGTGTATGAAATTTAATATATTTAGGATATATGTTGAATGAAAGGAGAAGATGATGCAGAGTGTAGGTAGAAAATTGTGAATGGAACTATGAATGGCTGGTGAGGTTAAATCGTTGGTGGATGTAAAAGGATAAGTCTCTGGAGTGGGCTAGGGTCTTACATGAGGGTATGTCTTAATGTATAGTAGTTAAGTATAGTAGTGAGACTTGGTCTGGAATAAGAAGGTATAGATCTAAAGTACAAGATGTTCAGATGGACAATCTTATGATTGTTAGGTGTGAAAAGAGATGATAAAATGAGGTAATGAACGTATTAGAGACGTTTGTTTGTGAAGAAAGGGGTAAAAATGAGAGAATAAAATGAAGTACGTTTGTACATGGTTTTGGTGATGTGAAAGGATGTGATAGTCGTGTCGTTAAACGATGTATAGTGTGGTGTGATCGAATCGACCGGATGGGAGACAGGAAAAAAAGTGGAATGAGTGAGTCAGTAAAGGAATGAGAGAGAAATGTGAGTTTGGCAGAGGCGAGAAGAATATAGTGCATACAGGAGTGATGGGGGGTTTGTGAGGCGGTATGGTTGTAGTCCACCTGGCAAGGATGAACCCCATTGAGAAAGATTCGTAGTTTGAGTGTCATCGCGGTACTTAAGTTCTAGAGGTGGAATTTTCATGACCCAAGGAGTTTATTACTATTGGTCTAATGGGGCGTAAGGGCTGGGTTCTTTTCTACTTTCTATACAGTTTTTTTACTTTTACTATTTTCAACTTCCGGTGCTGTTACGCACCTTTCCTCCAAGTCTTTGGGGATGAAAGATGGGTGAATATAATGATGATGAATTCGATTGACTGATGATGATTAATGATATGATGATGAATGATGATGATGATGATGATGATGATGATTGATGTATGATGATTATTATGATGATATATATATATATATATTGATATATTATATATTATATATATATATATATATATATATATATATATATATATATATATATATATATTAATAATATAATATGTTATAATATACTGTATATATTATATATGCATTGATACATTAGTAATATGTCATTTTGAATGTGGATGACTTGTATTTTTTTTTTTTTTTTTCTTGTACTTGTACTGTGAAGAAAATTTCTAGAGTAATTGTACATGTAATTGCAATTGAACATTCTAGAGTATTGTATTGTACTTGTACTTGAAAAAATGTACTTGAAACCCAAGCCTGAATTATATATATACTATATTATATATATATATAATATATATATAAGTATATAAAATAAGCCCATATATATATATACTATTATATATATATTAATATATATAGTATATATATAATATATGATTATAGTATATATATATATTATATATACTATCTATATATATTATATATAGTATACTAATAAATATATATATATATTATATTATATATATACTATAGGCCTATATTATATATGATATATATATATAATATATATATATATATATATAATATATTATATATATATATATAAAGAAATATATATATATATAATATAATTATTAGGCCTATATATATATATATTATATATATATATATATTATATATATATAATATATATATATATACTTATATATATATATTATATATTATATCTATTATTATAATATAGGCCTATATATATATATATATTAATATAATATATATATATATATATATTATATATATATAAATATATATATATATATCTATAGATATATATATATATATAGGCTATTATAATATATATATACTATATTATATATATTATACAATATATATATTATATGATATATTTTAAATATATATATAATATATATATTAAGGCCCAAAGGCTATAGTATGTATGTATGTATATATGTGAATATATATATATATATAATATCCTACTATAAGTATAATACGCGCACTTATAATTAGGCCCTATTAATATATATATATAGTTATTATTATATATAGTAATATATATATAAATAGTATATAATATATATATATATATTATATATTATATATATCATTATATATTATAATAATAATAATAAAATTATCAGTATAGTCTTATAACTATTTAACTTACCACCTTTGTACTTTGGGTATTATAAAACTTTAAAAATTTTTTATTGACCTTGAACTTGTATATTGCCTTTAAAGGTTAAAGACATTGCTCAAGTAATAGGGATAAAAAAATAACCTTAATCATAGGTTTAATTTCATCACTTATGTTCATAAATTATTATTATTATTATCATTATTGTTTTATTATTTTTTTTTTTATTAAATTGATTTTATAGTCCAGTCTGGAAAGGATACCAAAACTCATATTATTAAAATAATATTTTTTTTAACATCTTTTGTTTGCATAGGAGTTAATAATAATAATAATAATAACAATAATAATAATAATAATAATAATAGTAATAATAATTTTATTAAGAATTAATGAAGAAATTTTTAATTATTATTATTATTATTATTATTATTATTATTATTATTATTATTATTATAATTTTTTTTTTTTATTAAATTGATTTTATTGTCCAGTATAGTAAAGATATATAAACTTATATTATTAGAATAAAATTTTTTAGAACATTTTGGCCATTGGTTTACATAATAATTAATAATAAAATAATCAATGCAATATAATAATAACATAATAATATAATAATAACTAATTATAATAATATTAATAATAATTTTTATTAAGAATTATAGGAGAATTCGCTTTATCTTATCTTTAAAATTTATTATTTACTGTAATATTTAGCACCTTTTCGGTTTTTGTAGTGCATTTCCTATCTTATGCAATATGATATACTGTGATATATATATTAATAAAAATATATATTATATATATATATATATTATATAACTATATATATATATATTATGTATAATATATTATATATATAATATATATATGTATATATATACTATTATTATATATTATATAATATTATATATGATATTATATTATTATCACTTTTGATCTAATCTTTACTTCCTGTTTCCTTGTTAGGCTTCAGTTCTCATTTATTCAGATGGGAAATAAGGTGCTTTAGTATAGATTAAACCAGCTCAGTGTGAGTGTATATATAGTATTATATATATATATATTAATATATATATATATATTATTATATATATATATATATATATACGTAGATATATATATAAAATATATTATATATATATATATATATTATTATAATATATAATATATATATATAATATAATAATATATATTATAATATATATTATATATATATATATATATAATATTATTATACGTATATTAGTGATTTTTATGAAAAAATTAAACAGTAAGCACAAGCTGTAATAATATTAAATGATTAAACAATGTAAAATACAAAAAATTAAAGAAAAAATTGAAATGAACTTAAGGATAATGATATATTAAAATAAAAATAAAATAATGATAAAAGATAATAAAAGAGTACAATAAAAGAATTAAATTTTTATATACTTTATTTTTAATTTTATGAATTTTTAACATTTACTTTACTTTGTTTTATTATTTAATAGGCTAATTATACTGTATAAGCTCTTCATTTTATATATATATATAATATACTAATATTATATATAATATATATATATATATAATATATTATATAATAATATATATATATATATATATAATATATATATGTACTATATATACACCGTAAATATATTATAATATTATATTTATATATATATATATATATATTATATATTTATAATAATTATTATATATATATATATATATATATTGTATATATAATATATATATATATATATATATATATATAGATATATATATATATTATATATATATAATTATATATATTATATAATAAAATTAATGATTTGCAATTATTTTCAGAAATTTCATTGGAAAAATCCATCTATAGGGTTTTCAAACATTAGATATTGGGACAAATTTTTTATATATTTTGTTAAAATTTTGAAATATTTAGTTCTTAGATCCATAATATTTATGAATCTTTTAAAATGTAACAGTAAACTAATTCATTGAAAATGCATACAAATGAAATGTATCAGGGATTAAGCAACTTAATATATTGCTCATTAATTACACAGATGCCACAGGTAATATATATATGATATATTATATATAATTATATATATATAGTATATTATATAATATATAATTATATATATTATATATATATATTTATTCTATATATAATTTATAATATAATATATATTATACAATCAGCATGGGGAGGTGAGAAAAAATAACTCGACTCCGATCGACTCAGAGTCGATTTAACAACCGACTCCCGACTCCAGAGTCGATTTTAGAAACAACAGACTCCCGACTACCGACTCCGATTCCGACTCTTTGCATGTTCATAAATGGAAAATGGAATGGGGATTTTTCAAAATTATGAAATTTTAATTTTATCGTTATATGTAATATAAACATTGCAAAAAAAATAGAATTATGACAATACATTTTTAATAATTGTCTAATAATAATAATAAATTTACACTTTATTTAACAAAATAGGAATTTATATTATAGATAGGCCTATGTATTCACACTAACTTGGTTGACAACAAAAAAAATTTACATATTATAATTTAAAATTATGACAATTAATAATATATAATACTAATAATAAATAATAATAAAATAATATAATAAAATAATAATATATATTAATATAAAATAATAATAATAATAATAACAAAATAAATAATAAATAATATAATAATAATCAATAATAATAATGATAAAATAATAATAATTATAATAATATATATAATAATAATATAATTAATAATAATAATCATAATAATAATAATGAATATTATTTATTACTTAATTATTATATTATTATTTATTAGTTATTATATTTATTAATTATTATTATTATTATTTATTAATTATTATTAATATTATTATTATTCTATAATAATGAATAATAATATAATAATAATATAAAATATAATAAGTAAGTAATAATAATAATATATAGATTAATAATTAGATAATTAATACTCTAATAAGTTAATAATATAAATTTAATAATATATATTATTATTTTATTATATTAATTATTAATTATATTAATTTATTTCTTCATTATTATGTATTATTAAATGTATTTCGGGAATTCCTCCATTCTGATTATATAATATATATATATATATATATATATAAAATATATTATTATATTATATATAATATATATATATATATAATATCATAATATATATATATATATATTATATAAAACAAGTTTAAAAACCAAAACAACATCCATATCTATAAAACTACAACAGCTAAGGGAAAAGGATATACATGTGCTGATATGCCTGGTCAATTTTAGAAGTGCGGACAAATGTAAAAAAAAAAAAAAGAAAAAAAATCATCAACGTACAATAAGCTAACAGCGATATAAGAAATGACATTTTGGAATCTGGTAAAATGTAAATAATAAAATATCAAATTATTTTGTTAATAATTATAGTAATATGATTATGAAGCCTATTTAGAGACTTTTATGGTTGTACTCGGTTAAAATAATAGACTTTCTATTAAATATTGCTTTTTTTTTTTTAACTAAAGAATACACCAGGGTATACGCACCGATGCAGGACGGGCTCTGCCGCCTTCCGGGAACTAACGGGGGTTAGGATAAATTCCCCCTTCGGAGGAGGTCTTCGAACCCGCTCTTGGTATTATGGGTGTCGCGCGAGTGCCTCGCCCTCCCTACAGGTAAAGAAAAGACGTCACCTGTGTTCTCCGCCGGCTGCCCTATTTTGCTGTGTATACCTTTACAAATAATATATTATATATACTATGCAACGCCCTAAAAAAAATAGCCAATACTTTATTTTATTTTATTTTATTTTTTTTTAACTTATTTTCATAACTCAAATTTTACAAGGATTCCAAAGATGTCTTCCTTTTCGCTGTAGCTTTGTAGTTTTAGTATGTTATTATTTATTATTATAGTTGTTTCCGCAATAAAATTTTTACCAGGATTCCAAAATGTATTCTTTTCTCTGTAGCTATTGTAGATTTTTGAATATGGATTGAGATTTTGTGTGTATTTAAATCTTGATTCTACTATATATATATAATAGTAGTATATATATATATATATATATATAATATAATATATAATAATTATATATATATATATATATATATATACTAATATAATATATTATATTATAGTATATATATTCAAGGCGACTCCGCACTCGTGTAGCTCGTGCTCAGCAACGAGTAATGGACAATTTATTAGAAACGATATTTTGTGCAATTTCATAATTTACGATAATATTACTTAATTTTTTTGCGAAAGTTGGTCAATAAAGTGAAATTATTACATAATACAATATATAAAAAAATTCCTTGGAAAAAAAGGAAAGAATGAGCCGCTATTTAATTAGCTTTTAACATTAGAAAATAGATACTCGTGACCAAAGCAATTGACGGATATCATATCTGTGAATTTATTTATTTAAAATTATTTCATAAAAACATGTTTATAAATGGTATGTTAAATACTATAATAATAAATATATTTTATAACAAAAAATTTCATAAACATAAAAATAATACATCATAAATTCTAAAAACTTTAGAATTTATCAATTGATATGTTTAGTACCTTGAAATATTAATAGCAAACGGTTTAGGTAATAAAAAATTATTTAAATATGACAGAATTATATATTTAATTTTTATATATATATAGTATAATAGTATAGTATATATATATATTATATATAATTAATATAATATATATAATTATTTATAAGTCAAATATCATACTATAATTATATTATAATTATATATTATATATAATATATATATTATATATTATATATAAAGTAAGTAACATATTATTAATATTATATATATCAATATATATATAATATATTATAGTATATATATATATTTTTATATATAATATAGGTATAATATATAATATGTATAGTATATATATATACTAAGTAATATATATATAATATATATATATATATATTAGTATATTATATTTTTATTATATATATATATAATAATATTATATATACTTATAAGATTAGTATTTATATGGCCAGCCTCTTAGTAAGACTTTATTAATCAATTATCTTAAAAATAACATGAATCGCTACAGGAGAAAGGAATACATTGTATGGAATCTGTTATAATACTTTATAAGAGAATAAAAGGTAAAGAAAAACAAAAAAACAAAACATTCAAAATACAATAGCTATAGGGAAAAGAAATACATTTTTGAACTCCTTGATAACTTTCATATTAGGAATGTAAAAAAAAAAAAATTAAAAGCAAAATTGGCTATTGTTTTTGGGGGGGAGCTCGAGACAAAGTATATAGTTATAGTACTATATATATATATATTATAATATATAATAATATTTATATATATATTATATGATAGTAGTAAGTCTATATTACTATATATACTTATATATATTAGTTTGATAAAGGTATAATTTTTTTCTAAGGGGCTCGAGCCGACGGGGACAACAGGGGATCAGGCGTAGGTTTTGTGGCGTTCGGGTGTTTGTTTTCTGTTTGTTTGGAGGAGGGTGGGGACGTTTCCCTACCTCAGTAGAGAGGGCGGAGGAAGCCCACGACAAACCACAATACCAAAGACGGGGG